>CBVK0100728383.1:0-20854 GCA_900067695.1 Picea abies
AACAAGTTTTCCACAATCTGTACATTGTACTGCAAAGGGAACATGACCAACTTTATTGGCTAATGCATGGAGTGAAGAGTGTAAACAGAAATATGAAGTGGATGAAGATGAGGATACAGAAGAGTTGGATCTCGAAAGAGAATTTTGGGGAAAAGAGATAAATGCAGAAGATGTAGATTCTTTTATTTGAGATGAGGTAATAGCTCTTGGTATTGGAAATTTTGGAGTATCTATGACCCAATCTGTGGGAAAGGATAAGTTTTCCCATCGTATGGTTTGGTGTTCCATTTTTTGATTTAGCGGGTCAGTTAGAACTAAAGTGTTGGATTGGGTAGTTCTACTAGGAGTATGTAGTACTGCAGGAAAAAGGGTGTTGGTATGTCGAAAACAACCCCTAGTCTGAATAGATATATTTGTTCTTGATCCGCACATATCAAATCCAGTAGTTCTAATTTGGAGTTTTAAGATATCTCCAAGGTTCTCATCAAAACTATATGCAGAAAAGTTTGGATAACAGTCAAAGTAGACAGGACCATTAGAGAGAGGAGAAACTATTCCTCCAATCAAGGAATCAATAAACTTATTATGTGTCATGTCTCAGACTATACATAGGGCATAGGCATCAATGCCTTTATGAACCAGTGGGTTGATCCCAACTCGGATGCATCCAAAATGTAGATAATTTGTCTTATGTTTTTTTGCCTAATTTTGGATTTCTTTGACATTAATCAAGGAGATGGTTTGACTAACATCTGTGTTTTGTTGTATTCTGTTGACTAATTCTTTGACTATTACCCTTGAGATAGCCTTCATGGGAGGCAAATCATAGTCAGTGAGTTAGTCTGAGTCTTCTAAGCTTCCCTCCTATTTGAGGCTTTGTGTCATTCTCTTTGAGTCTGTAAGTAAGTGTGTTGTGAGTGAATACGAGCATCCTGCTCTATTGTAATACCCTGGCATATTTGCTCTATGATTAACATAAAAAGACTTCCACAATATTGTGTAATGATCTCTGATTTTTGTCTCTGTATTATGCGCTCTCTGTGATTCTCGATTCTATTTGCCTGTTATTGCACTTAGTGTTCCTTGAACTACTCTGTGCCGAAGTTCGCTCATCCGGAGATAAATTTCTCGGAAGGTGGCTGTGGTGATTCTTAGGTCCTGAATAGCGCTGGTAGTAAGTCTCGCTAGGAAAGGAGGCCGCTAAGGGTAGTGGTAGGCATTGGGCTATTTGACAGATCATGATTTTTATCAGAAGGTTCACATAAAGCTGCAAAAGCTTGATGGACTTCAAGTGGTGGGGTTCGCTAGGAGAGTAGAAGTGACTTTACGATCGGATTGGTTCTGCTGAGAAGTAGAAGTGACTTTACGATCGGATTGGTTCTGCTGAGAGTAGCAAGAAGTAGAAGGCCAAATAGCAGAAGGGAGCAGTGCATGAGACAAAGCAATCTTCAAGCTTCATTCTCTAACGGAGGAATCCTTTGAAAAGCTGTGTTGTCAGCCTACAAATGGTATCAGAGCCAACAAACATCATTTCGAGCTGGGTATGATATCAGACTCTTCGATCTGATAAAAGCTATTCGCTCTGTTTTATATTTTCAGTGTGTTTTATTTGTGTGTAATACGAATCCAGAGCCGTATCAAGAGTCTCGGGCCCTTTAAAGGCAGGGTTTCCACTCTTGCGACTCACTTTTGAAGTCGTATCAGAAGTCTCGGGCTCTTTAAAGGCAGAGTTTCTACTTCTGCGACTTCCGGACAGAGTTACTAGTTTCTGCCTGAGCAGTCGGTCAGGAGCCTGTCTAATCTTCTTTAGGGAAGGCACAAGACTAAACGCCCTACTTTTTTGTGCAGTCATAGTAATCTCTACTACAATGGATTCTCCTTTAGTTTCTTTTAGAGAACTTTAAAATGTTGAAGATAATAGTACTTCTGAGAGAGACTCTGTAAATAGCCTAGAATCCATGTTTGCAAATAATAGATCTCATAGTTTAAACTATGCTAGTATTGAAGAAGTTGAGACTGAGCCTTAAGCTGCCTGAAAATTACGTGAAATCTCTCCTAACCGAGTTTATAAATATTTAAGCATGTTTCACTTAAAGGCTATCTCAAGGGTAATAGTCAAAGAATCAGTCAATAGAATACAACAAAACACAGATGTTAGTCAAACCATCTCCTTGATTAATGTCAAAGAAATCCAAAATGAGGCAAAAAGACATAAGACAAATTATCTACATTTTGGATGCATCCGAGTTGGGATCAGCCCACTGGATCATAAAGGCATTGACGCCTATGCCCTATGTACAGTCATAGACATGACACATAATAAGTTTACTGATTCCTTGATTGGAGGAATAGTTGCTCCCCTCTCTAATGGTCCTATCTACTTTGACTGTTTTCCAAACTTTTCTGCATATGGTTTTGATGAGAACCTTGGAGATATCTGAAAACTCCAAATTAGAACTACTGGATTTGATATGTGCGGATCAAGAACAAATATATCTATTCAGACTAGGGGTTGTTTTCAACATACCAACACCCTTTTTCCTGCAGTACTATATACTCCTAGTAGAACTGCCCAATCCAAAACTTTAGTTCTAACTGACCGGCTAAATCAAAAAATGAAACATTAAACCATACGATGGGAAAACTTATCCTTTCCCACAGATTGGGTCATAGATACTCCAAAAGTTCCAATACCAAGAGCTATTACCTCAGCTCAAATAAAAGAATCTGCATCTTCTGCAGTTATCTCTTTTCCCCAAAATTCTCTTTCGAGATTCAACTCTTCCGTATCCTCATCTTCATCCACTTCATATTTCTGTTTACACTCTTCACTCCATGCATTAGCCAATAAAGTTGGTCATGTTCCCTTTGCAGTACAATGTACAGATTGTGGAAAACTTGTTACTTTATCCACACTCTCATCCTTCAAAGAATAAGAGCAATTGCATTTTCAAAATGCAAACCATAATCCCCGTACACATACTCCTCCTCCAAACTCTACATCTAAAGAACCTTGTCCTCATCCACAATGTTCTGACTTTCCCTTTCCTTGGGATTCTCATGTCCTGGTCATACAAACAAATCATTGTACAGAAATAAATCAAAGATATCAAACGTATATCCTTGAAGATATCAGGAGACCATCTACTCCTGAAATACAAAAGTTTCTCTCATTATTGAAAGGATGCAGTAAAACTAGAATTAACTACGAATGGCTGAAAGAAATGTTAAATTGGGATTTGTTTACTCATCCAAAAGTAGACTCTTTTGCCAGGAATACTTCAAATAAAGAAAAGGTGAGACTTTCTACAAAATGGAAAAATTTTATGGATACTGAAGACGTATTCATATCATTCTATGAATGTAAATATCAATAGATAATCTTTCCAATGATTTGCTCACAAAAGATCATAAAACCACAAATAGCAAGTCCTATATGTTGCCCTGTTCAAACACTCTCCATTTCAGATCTTGGAAGAGAGATAGGCAGATTAAAGAAATCTATCAAAGAACAAGAGATCATTATAGAACAAAAAGACGACCAAGTTCTTCAAATACAACACCAAAAATTTCATGTTCTTGTTGACTTGAAAATTCAAGGCATACCTTTTCAGCTAAAGACATTAATAGATACAGGGTCAAACCTAAATCTGTTACATAAAGATATAATTCCTGTATCCTTATGGAAAAAAACCCAAGCAATTGTTGTTGGTCTGAGAAATATTCCAAATGAGATCTCCTTTCAAATACCAGAAGTTGTTTTATGCTTCCAGGATTATTGTTTAAAACTAAAATTTCTTCTGGCAGATATTCCTATCGCCTGCATCCTTGGCACTCCTTTTCTTGCAGCAGTGTCTCCACATGGATCCATAATGGTGACTAAAGATAAGCTAGGATATTTCATCAGTATTCCTTCACAAAAAGGAAAAGTTATCATAAAACTTCCCTTTGTCTCCACCACAAGGACTTCTAATATGATCCAAACTATGAGAAGTAAAATTCTTAAGATAGAAGAATTAAAAGAATTTCAATTAGGGGTAAGAATAAATGAACAACTTGGTAAATAAGTAGTACAACAAAAGATTCTTCTGCTAAAACAAGAATTTATTGATACAATTTGTTCAGACAATCCTTCTGGAAACAAAAGAAACATGAAGTTTCTCTCCCATATAAGGAGGATTACCAAGGGAAACCATGTAAGAGCAGAGCTATCCCCATGAATGTTGAGTATCAAAAATTATGTGTAGAAGAAATTAAGGGCTTACTTAGAAAAGAATTGATCAGAGAATCCACTAGTCCTTGGAATTGCTATGGATTTTATGTCAATAAACACTCTGAATAGATAAGAGGCATTCCTAGACTAGTTGTGAATTATAAGCCCTTAAATAAAGTCTTAGCTGATGATACATATCCAATTCCTAACAAAAGCATGTGACTAGAATTGTTGGAGCAAAAATATTCTCAAAGTTTGACTTAAAATCAGGGTTTTGGCAAGTAGACATTAAAGAAGAGGATAAATTCAAAACAGCCTTCAATGTTCCAGCAGGGCATTATGAGTGGAATGTGATGCCCTTTGGCTTGAAAAATGCACCATCTAAGTTCCAAAGAGTCATGGATGACACTCTTAAGCCATATTTTGATTGGCTTATTGTTTATATTGATGATATACTTGTATTTTCTTCCTCAATAGAGCAGCATTTCAAACATTTGAGGAAATTTTTACAAGTAGTAAAACAAGCAGGCCTAGTCTTTTCCAAGAAAAAGCTTGACCTATTCAAGACTGAATTTAAATACCTGGGCC
Organism: Picea abies; assembly: GCA_900067695.1. Classification (NCBI taxonomy): domain Eukaryota; kingdom Viridiplantae; phylum Streptophyta; class Pinopsida; order Pinales; family Pinaceae; genus Picea; species Picea abies. The sequence continues at coordinate 4,802 of CBVK0100728383.1, forward strand.
ATACAATAAATAATGGGAAACTAACTCTATAGACTCATGCTGTAGAATTTGCAAATAAGTTTCTTGATAAAATAACTAACAAAACTCAATTACAGAGATTCTTGGGTAGTCTGAATTATATCAGCCATTTCTATAAAAAAAAATGTGCCCAAGACAGAAAAATACTAAATGACCGATTAGAAAAGGACCCAAGTCCTTGGACGGAAGCACACTCACAAGCAGTGAGAAACATAAAGGCTAAAGCAAAAAATCTTCCTATTCTTTATATTTCTGATGATGATCTCCCTGAGATAGTAGAGACAGATACAAGTAATATTGGCTGGGGAGTAGTACTCAAACAAGTCAGAGATGAAGGTGGTAAGAAAAAAGAAGAAATCATTCAGTTTGCGTCTGGATTATGGCAAGCAACAAAAAAGAACTATTCAGCCTTAGATAAAGAAATCAAAGTTGCATTAAATGCCGTTCAAAAATTTGAAATTTATTTAATCTATAAAAGGTTTCTTTTAAGAACAGATGCCGCTGCTATGAATAAAGTTATGAACAAAGATATAAAGTCCCCAGGAGACTCTAAATTTGCTAGATGACAGGCTCTATTTAGAAACTTTAATTTTCAATCGAGCACATCAAAGGGACTGGTAATTCTATTGCCGACTTCTTAAGCAGAGAGCATCTACAAAATCTTTGTCTACTAATTTCTGTATAGCTTAGAAATGGTACAGAAAATCTGGTCAATATACCTGATTCCCTGAGATGGTAAACATACGAGGCAGAATGGGCACCTCATTGGGAATTAAGGAGTACAAAAATCCTTTCTCAAACTACACAACTTGCCTACTCAAATTTAGTTCCAGAAGTCAGAGGAAGAAGAATTCCAAATGTTTTAGCCCCGGTAATTTCAAGAGCTACTACAAAAGCAATCGAAGCACAAGAAGCTTTGAATTATACTTTTCATGATATTGATCTTATTTGGGACATCAGGGACACTATTGGAAATAGCCAGCAATATTTTTGTCTCCATAGACCAATAGTGTTATACCATTGGCTAGAAAGAAATCCCAACATCAATTTTCTAGAAACTGATATAACTTACATGGCTTACAAAGAGATGTGGTGGGATTTCATACAACAAGAAAATTTTGTTACTTTGGTTAAATTTGGGAATGTCAACACAGCTACTTCAGGAAGGCCACCATTATGGCTTGTATATTGGTGGAAGGACTTTGGCCTTAACAAAGGAGCTATTGATCCTCATATTTTAAATTCCGTATCTCCTTTGCAATCCCTCCAGAATATTTTTGAATTTGGTCTGAATGAAGGAGAATTACTGTGTCTATTCATATTAAATCATTTTCAATGGGCGGTAAAAGTAAAAACGATTGTTCAAATCATGAATAATCAACCCTTTATTGCAAGAAAAATATATAATAAATCATGGGACACATTAAATTATCCTCAGAGATTTTCTATGCATATTGAAGATGACTAATATGGTTTTCGTGGGTTGACATGACTAACCTCCACAGTGTATTCACATGCATTCATGTCAAAATGGCCGACAGTAGAGCCATTCAGGTTTGGTGGGTTACCGTAACAAACATACACATTGTAATTATTTGTCCTTTTGTAATAATGAGTATCTTGGAAACTCGGAGCACTTCTCCGACTTTTGGCAAGGATTGACTTGCATTTCCAAGATTCTCTTCTTTATGTCATATTTTGCCTGTCCTCTGATCGGAGAATCTTGCACGACCACCCCGTCAAATCTATTGTTATATCTACTTTACCTAGTGAAGAATAATGGATTTTATTTGGTCGGTGGATCTTGCACAATCTCTACCGCCAAATCCATAATGCCAGATTTAGTGGAAGACATGTAGGGTTAGGAGTCATGTCTAGTCTCTTCATTGTAATGATTCTCTTCTCCGAAAATTTGTTTATAAGGAGATGAAGAGTTCATGGGAGGAAATTCATAGTTAGTGAGTTAGTCTGAGTCTTCTAAGCTTCCCTCATGCCTGAAGCTTTGTGTCATTCTCTTTGAGTCTATAAGTAAGTGTGTTGTGAGAAAATACGAGCATCCTGCTCTATTGTAATACCCTAGGATATTTGCTCTATGATTAATATAAAAATACTTCCGCAATATTGTGTAATGATCTCTGATTTTTGTCTCTGTATTATGCGCTCACTGTGATTCTCGATACCATTTGTAATCTGACAACAAAGATTTTCAGAGGCTTCCTCCGTCGGAGAATGAAGCTTGAAGATTGCTTTGTCTCATGCACTGCTCCCTTATGCTATCTAGCCTTCTGCTTCTTGCTACTCTCAACAGAACCAATCCAATCGTAAAGTCACTTCTACTCTCCTAGCGAACCCCACCACTTGAAGTCCATCAAGCTTTTGCAGCCTTATGTGAACCTTCAGATGAAAATCATGATCCGTCAGACAGCCCAACACCTACCACTGCCCTTAGCGGCCTCCTTGCCTAGCGGGACTTACTACCAGTGCTATTCAGGACCTAAGAATCACCACAACCACCTTCCGAGAACTTTATCTCCGGATGAGAGAATTTCGGCACAAAGTCGTTCAAGGAACATTGAGTGCAATAATAGGCAAATAGAATCGAGAATCACAACATGCGCATAGTTTAGAGACAATAATCAGAGATCATTACACAATATTGCGAAAGTCTTTCTTATATTAATCACAGAGCAAAATATGCCAGGGTATTACAATAGAGCAGGATGCTCGTATTCGCTCACAACACACTTACTTACAGACTCAATGAGAATGACACAAAGCTTCAGACAGGAGGGAAGCTTAGAAGACTCGGACTAACACTCAAACTCTCTATGAAAGTTCCTCCTCAAGAATGAACTCCTACTCTCCTTATATACAAATTTTGGAGAGAGGAATCATTTCGCAGACAAGACTCAATATGACTCTCATCCCTACATGTCAACCACTAAATCTTGCTTTATGGATTCGGCAGTAGAGATTGTGCAAGATCCTCTGACTAAATCAAAGCTTTTGTTTCATATCAACCGAAAGTAAATCAAACAATAGATCTGACGAGGTAGTCTTGCAAGATTCCCCGATCAGAGAACAGACAAAACATGACATAAAGGAGAGAATCTTTGAAATGCGGGTCAAACCGTGCCAAAAGTTGGAGAAGTGCTCTGAGTTTCAAAGATACCTCATTATTATGTAAGGACAAATAATTACAAAGTGGATGTTGATTATGGTAACCCACTAAACCCGAATGGCACCACTATCGGCCATTTAGACATGAATGCACATGGATACACTGTGGAGGTTGGTTACGTCAACCCACGGAAACCGACTACCACTATATGTCAGGAAATAGGACTTTCATCATTATTCCATAGGATTATCATGAAAATGACGAAAATGTTCTGGGTCCCAGTGCTGAGTATATATCTCTCTGTACAATTCCGGATCTTCGTCGCTATCTTCGTCTTGTTGCAGGACATATCTTGTTCTGATCACCCAAGGATGTTGTTCTCTGATAAATAACATTTTAAAATCATCTTCTGAGAATTGTTCAAGTCTATGAACATTTTTTGGATGTCTTCTGTTTGGGAATAAAAACATTATTGCAGTATCAATCACATCAGGATGAACTCCACTTGGATTTAAACCAAATTTCTTCCACCAGTCCAATAGACAATCTGGTTCTAGAAATGTGACAAAAGGCACAGAGAATTTAATCATACAATAGTAATATCTGTACCGATCTGTCCGCAGAAAAATATTATACCACATAGCTTTATATTGGAAATAGTTAATTTCAAACAATCTTGCATGTGGATCCTGATTTGGCCATGACTGTAAATTTCTCATTCTGTTGATCTGGAAGAAACTCTAGGCTGGAGTTTGTTGCCATTTTTGAGTTTGCTAGCAAAACCAGTTTCTGTTGGCAGATCTTATTCTAGTAAGATCTCCCATTTCTGCTAGCTTTTGTCTTGCTGCAATAGTAGATGCCTGATGCATCTGTCCAATTATGTGTTGAGGTGGTATGACATGAATGCTAGTGTTTCTAGAAAAGCTTGGTAGTCCAAACTCTATTCCTTCTGAATATCTCAACTGCCATTGAGGAACCCAATGTTCTCTATAGGTTTCCCAATCTGTATTATCATCCAAATACTCAGTAGATGGAGCATTTCTGTAATCATCCCAAGTGTTAATAATTACCATACTTTTGGAGCAATAAGCAATTTGAGCATGAGATTGAGATATGAAAGGAAATTTTATTCTCTTGGGAGGATGTCCATTTATGCTTGGCAGAGTAATAAAATATCCCGGTTCACCTGTAAAACTTTGATAAGAACCATGAGGTTCTACAGCAAATAAAAATGGTGTTCCAAGGATACACTCTACTGGTAGTTCTGTTATTAAGTATTTCATTCCTAAGGCATATTCATCAAATAACAAGATGCCTTTAGGAATCTCAAAGTTCATATATGTATTTACATTTCCCAGTCCTATAGCAGAATAATTACTGGGAAGCCAATATTTTGCAGGGATCAAGTCTTTATGCACTAAATTCATATCTGGACTAGTATCTAATAGTGCATTCAGATTAAAGATTTCACCATTTATTTCTAACTTGATTTTCACCTGGTATTTTTGAAATTTGATGGGCATGATTTTCATGGTTGTTAGCCCTTGGAGATGAGCTGATGTTTTCCCTTGTACAGTTGATTTAGGACTCTCAAAAGGGGCATCCTCTAATGTAGGAGGTATTGAGTCAAATTTTTCTCTGATTTCTCTGATTTCTTGTCTAGCCCAAGAATCAATTTTGAAGCTATATTCAACTTCTTCTTCCATTCTTCTGATTTTTTTCTTTTAACCCAGAAATTTCTCTTTTTAAGAGAAGTACTTCCTTGGCTAGATCTGTTATAGAGGTATTTTGCAATTTTGCCTCTCTGTTATATTTGATAAAAGTCTTAGTATTCATGTCATAAGAGGCATCAATGAACAAAGGTTCTATTTTGAAAGATTCAGTGGCTTTTCCCCTTTGTTCAGTTTTGACTGTTTTCACAAAAGTTTCAAGAAGTGAATTTTTCATTTCTCCTTCAGGAAAGGCTTTGATCTGAGCCAGCATTTGAGCTTCTTGATCTCCTGTGTTATGAAACATACAGACTTTTATTTTTCTTTTAATCTATGGTTCTGATTCTGATTCAGAACTGTCTGTATCACTTTGGCAAGAACAAAAATTTGGATTTCTGCAATTGTAGTCTTGGTTGATCAATATTTCTTCTTCTGAGTTATAATTGAACTCAGAAGTACTCTCAGAGTTAGAGCAACATCCTTCATGGAGAAGATGTACTTCTTCTCATTTGGGAAAAGGATGAAATGGGCACTGGTTAGTTTCGTGATCATTGGCTCCACATCTGTTACAATGCATTCTTAGAGCCAGTTGTTTATTTTCCTGCGCTTCTTTAGCCTTTTGTTCAGAAAAATTTCCTTTAGATTTTATGGAGGCTATGTTGTCTAGAAAGTTATGTGCAATATGTCCAAACTTCTCACATATCCATCATTGTATTTGTTGTTTAGCCTGATAGGAGTGAGTTTTCAGCTTAATATCTTCAGGCTCATAATAGTGGGTTCTTGGTCTATACCTATATTTGGATTTTCTCCTTTTTTCTTCCTCGAATTCCTTTTTCTTTTTCCTTTTCTTTCTTACTGGATTTGTGATATATAAGCCATATTTTTTACAGATGGATTTCTGGTCAGGAAGATAGGATATCTTAGATACAGAATTTTGGACTTTCATATTTACACATAGTCCAATCAAAGCTTTAGTAATTAATTTTGGACTTTCATATTTACACATAGTCCAATCAAAGCTTTAGTAATTAAAGAATAGATTTCCCTCCATGTATACATTTCATAAGAAAGTTTGAATACTTCCTGCATTTTCAAATACTCCACAAATTTACTTCGAATGGCTTCCAAGTATACTTGTTTCCATAGAAGATTTTGACTATCCTGGACTTCAAATATTCTTTGAGTCCAATCTTTATGGAACTCTTCATATTCAAACATTTTCCTGCATTTCATGTTCATGAGAATCAACTCATGTTTGTCAGCCAATTCAGATTCCGTTCCACACCAGTACTCAAGGATTGCAGTGGTTAGAGCACCAATCATATTATTATGGGGAGTACCATCAGTATGATATACTATGTCCCCTTGTTCATCTCTGAGAACCTCAGCTTCCATTTTTGCAATCATGACAAGAGAGGAAATAACTTCCCACCATTTGCTAAGAGTGCCCGTGAAACATTGGATAATAGATTTGCATGCCTCTATTTCCTTTTTTCCTTTCATGCACATGATTTTGTAGGAGACATGCATTTTGTCTATCATTTGTTTGATTTGAGAAATAGACAAACTATCAATGTTCCACTCTTGGAACCAATCTTCAGCAAATGTTTCTTGGAGCAATAAGCAATTTGAGCATGAGATTGAGAAATGAAAGGCAATTCTATTCTCTTGGGAGGATGTCCATTTATGCTTGGTAGAGTAATGAAATATCCTGGTTCACCTGTGGAACTTTGATAAGAACCATGAGGTTCTACAGCAGAAAAAAATGGTGTTCCAAGGATACATTCTACTAGTAACTCTGTTATCAAATATTTCATTCCTAAGGCATATTCATCAAATAACAGGATGCCTTTAGGAATCTCAAAATTCATATATGTATTTACATTTCCTAGTCCTATTGCAAAATAATTGCTGGGAAGCCAATATTTTGAAGGAATCAAGTCTTCATGCACTAAATTCATGTCTGAACGAGTATCTAATAGTGCATTCAAATTAAAGATTTCACCATTTATTCCTAACTTGATTTTTACTTGGTATTTTTGAAATTTAATGGGCATGATTTTCATGGTTGTTAGCCCTTGGAGATGGGTTGTTGTTTGCCCTTTGGCTGTTGATTTAGGATTCTGAAAAGGAGCATCCTCTAATGGAGGAGGTATTGAGTCCAACCTTTCTCTGATTTCTCTGATCTCTTGTCTAGTCCAAGAATCAATTTTGAATCTATATTCAACTTCTTCTTCCGTTTTTCTGTTTTTTTCTTTCAACCCGGAAATTTCTCTTTTTAAGAGAAGTACTTCTTTGGCTAGATCTGTCACAGAAGTATTTTGCAATTTTGTCTCTCTGTTGTATTTGATAAAGGTTTTGGTATTTCTGTCATAAGAGGCATCTATGAACAAAGGTTCTCTTTTAGAGGATTTAGTAGTCTTACTCATTTGTTCAGCTTTAACTGTTTTCAAAAAAGTTTCAAGAAGCGAGTTTTTCATATCTCCTTCTAGAAGAGCTTTGATTTGTGCTAGCATTTGGGCTTCTTGATCTCCAGTATTTTTAAACATACAGACTTTTATCTTTCTTCTGGTTTCTAGTTCTGATTCAGATTTAGAACTGTCTCTACTACTTGGACATAAGCAGAAATTTGGATTTCTGCAATTGCAATTATGATTTATTAATACTTCTTCTTCTGAACTATAATTAAATTTAGAAGTACTTTCAGAATTTGAACAACATCCTTCATGGAGAAGATGGGCTTCTTCCCTTTTAGGGAAAGGATGATATGGACATTGATTGGTTTCATGGTCATTGGCCCCACATCTATTACAGTGCATTCCTAAGGCCAACTGTTTCTTTTCTTGTACTTCTTTAGCCTTATGTTCAGAAAACTTTCCTTTTGCTTTTCTAGAGGCTATATTTACCTGGACAATTATGTGCAATATATCCAGACTTTCCACATATCCAGCATTGAATTTTTTGTTTATCCTGATTAGAGTGGGTTTTCAGTTTAATATCCCCAGGCTCATAATAGTGGGTGCTTGGTCTCTATCTATATTTAGATTTTCTCCTTTTTTCTTCCTTAAATTCCTATTTCTTTTTCTTTTTCTTTCTGACTAGATCTGTGATGTACAGACCATACCTTTCCCAGATAGATTTCTGGTCAGGAAGATAGGATAGCTTGGATACGGAATTTTGGACTTTCATATTTACACATAGTCCAATCAAGGCTCTAGTTATTAAGGAATAGATTCCCCCCCATGTATACATTTCATAAGGAAGTTTGAAAACCCCCTGCATTTTCAAATACTCCACAAATTTACTTGGTATAGCTGCCAAGTATACTTGTTTCCACAGAAGATTTTGACTATCTTGAACTTCAAATATTCTTTGAGTCCAATCTTTATGGAACTCTTCATATCAGACATTTTCCTGCATTTCATGTTCATGAGAATCAGCTCATATTTATCTACCAATTCTGATTCAATTCCACACCAGTGCTCAAGGATTGCAGTGGTTAGAGCACCAATCATATTATGGGGGGGAGTTGCATCAGTATGATATACAATGTCCCCTTGTTCATATCTGAGAACCTCGGCTTCCATTTTTGCAATCATAATAGGAGAATAAATAACTTCCCACCATTTGCTCAGAGTGCCTGTGAAACATTCAAGGATGATGATCTTGCATGCCTCTACTTCTGTTTTTCCTTTCATGCACATGATTTTGTAGGAGACATACATTCTATCAATCATTTGTCTTATTTGGGCAATAGGCAAACTATCAATGTTCCATTCTTGGAACCAGTCTTCAGCAAATGTTTGGGATTCAAGCAATCTCCCTTTACCTATTAGGTCTGGGGCTGAAGGTATGCTAGTATGATGTGGAAGATTCTCATATGCAGTATTTTGGATAGTGACCAGAGAAAGATGTTCTTTTGAGGATGATTCTGGTTTGTCTTCTTCTGGAGGAAAATGGTAAGGGAATCTTTTTTGGATTACTGTCTCAGATGGCTTATATACAGGAGACAGTATTTAAATAGAAGGGTTTGGAAGGATGAACGGATCAGGGATAGGTTTATCAGGATTACTATCCTTCTGTCTAATTTCAGTTAATGTCTTTGCCATCTTAGAGAAAACTTGTCCCAATCCTTCCATAAGTTCTTCGTGATTTCTCAGGGACTCTCTAGATTTACAGGATATTTCACATAAAGAAGAGTCCATTTTATCTTTTACATCTCTGACCTTTTCTTGAATTTTATTTACATAATGGAAAATAATATTTGTGGAAACTTGCAAATCTATGATCTCTCCTTTTCTGGCATAGTCATTGGTCACAAAAGTATGAGTAGCCATGCCTCTTAAGTCATTATTGGTCCAGGTAATCTGTTCTGACACAGACTTAACTCTTTTGTCAATACCAGAAAGTTGAATAGCTTCCTCAAAAAGTAGTAAAGGAACTGCTTTTACTTGCCGATTATTATCTTCAAGGACAATGCCCTTGAAGGGAGGAAAAGTAGAATTTGATTCTACAATTTGTCCTTCGATACTTTTCCATTTATGTTTGGGAGGAATCTCAAAAGTTTCTCCCATCATCTGTACTTCATCCTTTAGACTCAATTTCTTCCATTCAAAGAAAAAAATCCATAAATTGTTATCGGATATGTATTTTTGCCAGTCTTGAGATAGTTTTAATTTTTCTTTATCTGACTCGGCTGAATTAAATTCATCAGTTTCTGGATTTGTAAACAGATCCCAATTTAACATTCTTTTGATCCATGATTCTTCAATGGATCTCTTCTGGCATCCTTTCATTACTGAATGAAACTTGTGGATTTCATCCACAGAGGGTCTTTGCATGTCTGATGGTAATGGGTTAGAAAATCTACAGTCTGGGATAACTTGGTCGCATTGTTCAATATATCCCAACCCATATTTTGGAGTACCAGGGGGTCTCATGCCTTTATAAATATCTTGCAATCTAGGATCAAGTGTTTCAATAGTAGGCATGTAATGGATCATAAAACAAAATGCAGGTTCTAAAGTAGATGCAGTACAATCTATAGTATTATTTACAGAACAATAACAGAATGAAGAATCCATTAGAATAGTAGAGATTACTATAACTAGACAGGAAAGTAGGGCGTTTAGTCTTGTGTCTTCCCTAAAGAAGATTAGACAGGCTCCTGGTCGACTGCTCAGGAAGAAACTAGTAACTCTGTCCGAAAGTCGCAGTAGTGGAAATCCTACCTTTAAAGGACCCAAGACTACTGATACGGATTCAAAGGTGAGTCGCAAGAGTGGAAACCCTGCCTTTAAAGGGCCCGAGACTCTTGGTTGGGGAGCAGTACTCAAGTAGGTCAGAAATATAGATGGCAAGGAAAAGAAGGAGATTATTCAGTTTGCTTCTGGTATGTGTCAAGCAGCAGAAAAGAATTATTCTGCTTTAGACAAAGAAATTAAGGCTGCATTAAATGCAATCCAAAAATTTGAGATCTATTTGATCTATAAAAAGTTTCTTCTCAGGACAGATGTTGCAGCCATGAACAAAGTTTTAAATAAGGATATTAAGTCCCCTGGAGATAGTAAATTTGCTAGATGGCAAGCTTTATTTAGCAATTTTGACTTTTCCATAGAACATATTAAAGGGACTGATAATTCTATTCCTGATTTTTTGAGTAGAGAACATTTACAAAATCTCTACCTAATCATCTCTGTACATTTCAGAAATGGCACAGAAATTTTGGTTAATATACCTGATTCACAAAGATGGGAAACATATGAATCAGAATGGGCGCCTCATTGGGAACTAAGGAGCACAAAATTTTTATCTCAAACTACACAAATTACTTATTCAAACTTGGTTCCAGAAGTAAGAGGTAGACAGATTCCTAATGTTCTAGCTCCAGTAATTGCAAGAGCTACGCAAAAGGCCATTGAAGCACAAGAAGCATTAAACTATTAATTTCATGATATTGATCTTATCTGGGATATAAGAGACAATATCGGCAATAACCAACAGTATTTTTTCCTAAATAGACCCAGATTATTATTTCACTGGCTAAAGGAACCCGAATATAATTTTTCCAGAAACAGATTATAATTATTTATCTTACAAAGAACTATGGTGGAATTTCGCTTTGCAAGAAAATTTCTTGACCATGGTAAAATTTGGAAATGTAAATACAACTACTTCTGGAAGACCACCTCTCTGGTTGGCAGACTGGTGGAAAGACTTTGGATTAAATAAAGGAGCAATTGATCCAGGAATTCTAAATTCTATATCTCCTTTACAATCAGTCCAAAATCTGTTTGAATTCGGCCCAAATGAAGGAGAACTTTTATGTTTATTCATATTAAATCATTTTCAATGGAAGATAAAGGTGAAAACTATTGTTCAAATCATGAATGGCCAACCATTCATTGCTCAGAAGATATACACCAAATCTTGGGATAATTTAAACTATCCTGAAAGATTTCTAATGCATATTGAAAATGATTAACAAAGATTTTATAAAAAGTCTTATTGCCCGACAATTAGTGGCAGTCGGTTTCCGTGGGTTGACGTGACTAACCTCCACAGTGTAATCACATGTATTCATGTCTAAATGACCGACAGTGGTGTCATTCGGGTTTTAGTGGGTTACCATAACCAACATCCACAATGTAACTATTCGTCCTTTTGTAATAATAAGGCATCTTGGAAACTCGAAGCACTTCTCCGACTTTTGGCGTGGTTTGACCCACATTTCCAAGATTCCTTTCTTTATGTCACATTTTGTCTGTCCTTTGACCGGGGAATCTTGCAAGACTACCCCGTCAGATCTACTGTTTGATTTACTTTCGGTTGATATGAAATAAAAGCTTTGATTTGGTCAGAGGATCTTGCACGATCTCTACCGCTGAATCCATAAAGCAAGATTTAGTGGTCGACATGTAGGGACGAGAGTCATATCGATTCTTGTCTGTGAAATGATTCCTCTCTCCAAAATTTGTATATAAGGAGGATAGGAGTTCATTCTCGAGGAGGAACTTTCATAGAGAGTTTGAGTGTTAGTCTGAGTCTTCTAAGCTTCCCTCCTGTCTAAAGCTTTGTGTCATTCTCATTAAGTCTGTAAGTAAGTGTGTTGTGAGCAAATACGAGCATCCTGCTCTACTGTAATACCCTGGCATATTTTTTCTCTGTGATTAATATAAGAAAGACTTCCACATATGTGTATCTTTGAATATTTATTATTGTCTCTGTATTATGCGCATGCTATGATTCTCGATTCTATTTGCCTGTTATTGCAATCAGTGTTCCTTGTACGATCTACCAAAGTTTGCTCATCCGGAGATAAGGTTCACTCACAGGGGAGATAAGGTGTCTATCGAGCACTGGTAGTAAGTCCCGCTAGGCAAGGAGGCTGCTAAGGGCAGTGGTAGGTGCAGAGAGGCGCTAAAGGCCAACTGTGGGGTTTAGATAAGGCTGCAACAACTTGGTGGAGTCCAAGTGGTGGGGTTCATAAGGGGGTTGAAAGCTCTTTACAGGATGAATTGGTTCTGCTAAGAGTAGCAAGAAGCAGAAGTCCATATAGCAGAAGGGAGCAGCGCATCAAACAAAGCAATCGTCAAGCTTCATTCTCCGATAGAGGAAGCCTCTGACAAGCTATACTGCAAGCAACTTACAAATGGTATCAGAGCCAAAGAACTTCATTTTGAGCCGGGTATGATATCATAACTTCATTCTGATAAAAGCTATTCGCTCTGTTTTCTGTGTGTTATATATATTCTGTGTGTGATATAAGAATCCAGAGCCGTATCAAGAGTCTCGACCCCTTTAAAGGCAGGGTTTCCACTCTTGCAACTCACTTTTGAAGCCGTATCAGTAGTCTCGGGTCCTTTAAAGGCAGGATTTCCACTACTGCGACTTCTGGACAGAGTTACTAGTTTCTGCCTGAGCAGTCGGCCAGGAGCCTATCTAATCTTCTTTAGGGAAGACACAAGACTAAACGCCCTGCTTTAGCCTATCTAATCTTCTTTAGGGAAGACACAAGACTAAACGCCCTGCTTTTCTGTGCAGTCATAGTAATCTCTACTAATGGATTCTCCTTCAGTCTCTTTCAGAGAAATTAAAAATGCTAAAGATCAATGTACTTTTGAAGTAGACTCTGTAAATAGCTTAGAATCTATGTTTGCATACAATAGATCTCAAAGCATCAACCATGCTAGTATAGAAGAAGTAGAGACTCAACCCCAAGAAGCCTGGAAATTACCTTCTATATCTCCTAACCAAGTATATCAAGATTTTAGAATGTTCCATCTCAAGGCTGTAACTAGAGTCATAGTAAAAGAATCTGTAAGCAGAATTCAGCAAAATAGCGATGTCAGTCAAACAATCCCATTAATAAATCCTAAAGAGATCCAGAACGAAGCCAGGAAGCATAAAACAAATTTTCTTCATTTTGGATGTATCAGAGTAGGAATCAGTCCCTTAGTTCATAAAGGAATTGATGCATATGTCTTATGCACAGTAAGAGATATGACCCATAATAAATTCACTGATTCCATAATAGGTGGGATTGTTTCCCCTCTTTCTAATGGCCTGTTTATTTTGACTGCTATCCAAACTTCTCTGCTTATACCTTTGATGAAAATATTGGAGATATTCTAAAACTCCAAATTAGAACAACTGGATTTGATATGTGCCCAACTAGAACCAACATATCAATCCAGACTAGGGGATGTTTTAGGCACACAAATACCCTTTTTCCAGCAGTCCTACATACCCTAGTAAAACTTCTCAATCCAGTACATTGGTGCTAACAGACCCATTAAACCAATAAATGGAACATCAACTGATAAAATGGGAAAATCTCTCTTTCCCTACTGATTGGGTTATCGACACTCCAAGAGCACCAGTCCCAAGAGCTATCACTTCAGCTCAAATAAAAGAAACTGCATCTTCTGCAGTCATTTATTTTCCTCAGAGAAACTTATCTAAAAATAATTCTTTAACCTCTTCTTCACCCACTTCATCCTTTTACTTACATGCCTCACTCCATTCTCTAGCCAATAAAGTCGGCCATGTTGCTTTCATAGTAAAATGTTTTGATTGTGGAGAACTTATTACTTTATCTACACTCTCTGCATTTAAAGAAGAAGAAAGAGTTCAATTTGAACATGCTAACCACAATCCAAGAACAAATCTACCACCCCCAAACTCTACTTCCAAAGAACAGTGCCCCCATCCACAATGTTCAAATTTTCCCTTTCCACATGATTCCCATATTTTAGTCATCCAGACTCAATTCTGTACAGAAATAAATCAGAGACGTCAAGCCTATGTCCCTAAAGATATGAGAAAACCCTCCATTCCAGAAATTCAAAATTTTATTTATTACTGAAAGGATGCAAGAAAGCTACAGTCAAAACTGATTTGATGAAAGAAATGTTGAATTGGGATTTGTTCACTCATCCAAAAGTAGATTCTTTTTCCAGAAATACTTCAAACAAAGAAAAGGTGGATTTGGCCTCACAATGGAAAAATTTTATGGATTCTGAAGAAATCTTCATTTCTTTTTATGAATGGGAACTTCAGAAGAAAATTTTCCCAAAAATCTATCCAAAGATCCTAACTCCACAGAAGAAAAATCCTATATGTTGTCATGTCCAGAATCTTTCTATTTCAGATATTGGAAAAGAGATAGGTAGATTAAAGAAATCTATCAAAAATCAAAAGGAGAGTACAGAACAAGAGAAAGAACAAAAGGACCAAATCCTCCAAATTAAGCATCAGAAATCTCATGTCCTCATTGACCTTAAAATACAGGGAAATCCTTTTCGACTGAAGACTCTAATAGATACAGGATCTGACCTAAATCTACTACATAAAGATATAATTCATGTATCCTTATGGCAAAAGCCTCGAACAATTGTCGTTGGTCTGGGAAATATCCCAAATGAAATCTCCTTTCAGATTCCAGAGGCTATCCTATGTTTCCAAGACTATTGTTTAAAGTTGAAATTCCTCCTGGCAGACATTCCTATTGCCTGCATTCTTGGTACTCCCTTTCTTGCAACCGTGTCTCCACATGGATCCACAATGGTAACAAAAGATAAGCCAGGATACTTCATCAGTATTCCTTCCCAAAAAGGGAAAGTTATCATAAAACTTCCCTTTGTCTCTACCCCAAGGACTTCTGATATGGTCCAAATGATTAGAAGCAAAAGTATAAAGATAGAAGAACTAAAAGAATTTCAATCAGGGGTAAGAATAAAATAACATCTTGGTAAAGAAGAAGTACAACAGAAGATTCTTCTGCTAAGACAGGAATTCATTGATACAGTCTGCTCAGAAAACCCTACATCTTTTTGGAAACAAAAGAAACATGGAGTTTCTCTTCCCTATAAAGAAGAATATCAAGGGAAACCATGCAAAAGTAGGGATATTCCCATGAATGCAAAATATCAAAGATTATGTGCAGAAGAAATAAAGGGCTTTCTTAGTAAAGGATTAATCAGAGAATCCACTAGTCCGTGGAATTGCTATGGCTTCTATGTTAATAAACATTCTGAACAGATAAGAGGCATTCCCCGACTAGTTGTGAATTATAAGCCCTTAAATAAAGTCCTAGCTGATGATACTTATCCAATCCCTAATAAGAGCAGTCTAGTAACCAGAATTGTTGGAGCAAAGATATTTTCAAAGTTCGATTTAAAATCATGGTTCTGGCAAGTTGCTATTAAAGAGGAGGATAAGTTCAAAACAACTTTCAATATCCCTACCGGACATTATGAATGGAATGTAATGCCCTTTGGTCTGAAAAATGCACCATCGAAATTTCAGAGGGTAATGGATGACACTCTTAAGCCATATTTTGATTGGCTTATTGTTTATATTGACTCTTAAGCCATATTTTGATTGGCTTATTGTTTATATTGATGATATACTTATATTTTCCTCATCAATTGACCAACATTTTAAGCATTTGGGGAAATTTTTACAAATAGTCAAGTAGGCAGGCCTAGTCTTCTCCAAGAAAAAACTTGAGTTATTCAAGACTGAAATAAAATACCTAGGCCATACCATAAATAATGGGAAACTAACTCTATAGACTCATGCTATAGAATTTGCAGACAAGTTTCTTGATAAAATAACTGACAAATCTCAGTTACAGAGATTCTTGGGTAGTTTGAATTATATTAGCCACTTCTATAAAAAATGTGCCCAAGAATCGGAAGA
>CBVK0100728389.1:0-10739 GCA_900067695.1 Picea abies
CCCAACTAAACTCACCGTAAAGGTATTGAACTCGAGTCCAATGAATTACCCATGTCAATTAATTTCACCCACATTCCTGAATTTTATTATGACTATGTATCAAACTCTAGTTTTTGATTGAATGTTCCCAAAGCCAATTGTTGAATGCATGTAAGAGGAAAGGTGTGAGAAGTTACATCCCATAGTTATTGGGAGCATGAGGGCTCAGTACAAATATCTTGGGGAAGTGTGTGAGTCAAGCAAGTAAGACAAAGGAGAGGAAATGTGTATGGGCAGGGAGAGTAGTTTTAGAGAGTCATTGTTTTTGGTATGAAGAGGAAGTAGAGGACAAGAAAAAGATATTGGAGCTAAAGCATCAATGGAGGGAAAATTCTAGAGCATGCTAGAGTGTATTGGAGCATATTTGGAGAAGAGAAGGGTGCCTCTAACAGTCCACTCATAGCTCCAAACTCGCAACACATTGGTATTCTCCTACTGTTATCCTAAATTTCCTCCATCTCTCTTCCTCTTGACCTACCCAACTCAATGAATGTACCCCTTCATTTCTCTCATTCCCTTGGGCATCCCATTCATTTATCATGCTCTCTCTAGCACAGGTAACTAGGAATCTCTGTGTTGGGAACTCAAGGGAGATCGTTTCCAAGAAAACTACCAGCAACCAACAACAAATAATTGTTGTTCTAGTGCAACTCGGCCAGGAATTCACTCTTCAGGCCTAAAAACACGACTCTTCAATATTCATCTGCAAAAATGATCTAGAATTTTCCCATCTTTCCTGGTCTAGCTCCAATGCTCTTTTTCCTTTCTCTTCTCTTGTTGTTCATGTAAAACTCCATGTGAAAAATTGTCTCTTCTCCCCCATACGAATTTCCTCTATTTTTCCAAGATAGTTGACTTCACACTCTGTTCAATGTTGATTGTAATTCATCCCCATGCTTCCAATAACTATGGAAGTGAATTCTACACCCACCCATGAAAGGTATTTAACGATTGTGCTCTTATACACTCAACCAAAAAATAGAAGTTATCCCTAATAATAATAAAATTCAAAAATATGGGTTTGGATTAATACTCATAATTAATTACCTCCTTGAAATCCTCTTAGACACTCCTAGATATGTTTAGAGATTCCATCTCTTGTGGATAAATCAGCCCCCATCTCTGTCCATATTCCCAGCAGCTGGTATCACATTATATTTATTAAAATCATAAATACAATTTGCATATTACATCGCTTGGCCATAGCCATATTCATATCTACATTATTCATAAATTAAAATGAGGATTATAGTGGTGATGTTATAGATCAGTGAAGGGGTACATTCCTTGGGTTCAGGAGGTCAAGAGGGAGAGAGTTGGTGGAAAATTGAGATAGTTGTAGGATAATATCAGGGGGTTGTAGGAATTTCGAGTTGTGAGTGGACAATGAGAGACCAACCTCTTATGTGGATTACTAGCCTCAAATCAAGGGTGACTTGTTGTTGATATTTGGAACAACAAGTCTATGGTTGGGTAGAATTTCCATCCCAAGCAGTTGGTTGCACAATTGTTTATAAAAGATAAGTGTTTTGTCTTGTTGTTGTGTTATTTTATGAGTTAAACTGTTGTGCATGAACTCTGTGTATGAGATTGATTTATATGTTGTTGTCATTTAGTTTATTAGCTACATTTAGTTTATTAGCTACATTTCAGGTTTATTTTAGCATGTTGTAGGTGCATGTAAATAATGGTAACAATTAACAATTAAATATAGTTGTAATTCATAGCTGGAAGCTATAGGAAATTAATTTAGTTACCAGAATTTTTTGTTTTTATGACTTATTATGCACCATATTGTTCCTCAGCTGGGTTGCGGGACGTTACATTATGGTATTAGAGCATCGGGTTCAAACAATGGACCCGTATGGGCCGAGAACCAGATAGAATTGGTGTGATTCATTGTTGTAGATTTCGGTCTGTGTAAATTTGGGGAAAACGGACAAGTTAGAGCGAAATCCCCAAATTTGTGTGTAAATTTCGAGTTTGAATACCTCAAGAAAGTCGAAGAGATGATCTGAAGCATGAATCTGCAAGTTGCAGAGCTGAATTTGACCTCGAAGGTCGAAAATTTTTAATTCTAGTGGTTGTTGTAGCATTGGGCAGAGTTCATAAAATCAACGACTGAGATCGCTTTGATCGTGAGATCAATGACCAAGATTTGTTTTGATAAGTTTAAAATTTTATAAGGTTTTTGTCATTTAGAAGGTTGAGAAAATAAAAAATCGAGATTCATTTCGATGATTGATAAAATAAGGCAGATCGACGGTCCATATTCGTTTTCGGTCGTTTAGAAGTTGGAGTAGAATCTACGGCCAAGATCATCTTGAGTGAGAGTTACCTGGGTTTTGGGTTGAATTTTCTAAATGTCAATATTCACCAACAAAATTCACCAATGGTCAATGGGAGGATCGGCGAGTTTGGAGAAGGAAAAAGAGATATTTTTTTCCAAAATACAATCGATGACCGATGGTCAGAGATTGGCAGATTTTGGGCGAAAGTTTCATTCGCCCAGATAAAATTGTTGATGGTCGATGATCAGGGATCGAAAGATTTTGGGTGAAAAAATCACATGCCCAAAGAAAATATCCTATCGTTAATGGTCGATGATCAAGGATCGACAAATTTTGGGTGAAATTTTCATGCGCCCAAAGGAAATCTCTGAATATCGATGGTCGATGGTCGAGGGTCGGCATAATCAGTGCAATGTTTAAATTCTTCCAAGAGAATCTATAGATGATCGATGAAGGAAAGAGGGTGATGTGTCATGCCACATCATCATCCATGTGTCATACCGTGTCATCCCAGATGATGCCTCATGATGATGTTTCATGCCATGTCATCGTATACATGTCATACCACGTCAACAAAGAGTTGGTCGATCGTCGATGGTCGAGTTTTGGCGTATTTTCAAAGAAAGTGGTTGTCAAGGGAATTCTTCATTGGTCGATGACCGATAATAGGGCATCGAGGAAATTCACGAGCAATTTTGGTTAGACAAGAGAGTTGGCCAATATCTGATGGTTGATGACCAAGCATCGGGGATATTCGTGAACAAGTTTGGTTTGGCAGTGAGAATCATTGATCGATTGATCGTCAATGTAGTGTCGGAGATCAACGGTCGAGATTGTTTTAAGTTGTTGATCAACAATGGAAATAGATTCGTGGGCCTGGGGAAGGTTTAGTGGATCAATGTTTGATATTTCTCCCAATTTGAGATCAACGACTTAGATTTAAAAGGATGTTACAACAACAAAATAGTGAGTTTTATATGAAATTTTCTGATTTTTTTATATTTTTAAAGGTCATTGACTTGTGAGGCAATTTTGAGGCCCTAAACTACGTTTTTAGCCAATCAAAGCCCACAAAAATAAAGTGTACCAAGGTACACTGTCACTATAGCTCAAAAAAAATAACTCGGAAAGAGTTATCCAATGAACTATTATGGGCACAAAATAGAGCTCGTATGGGAAAGTTATAGCTTAAACAATAAGGGTAAATTTTTGGCACTAGATTACTTTCAGAAGGCATGCCTCCTTGCTCAGAAGTTCATTTGGGGCACAAGAGAAGTATATGGAAAACTTATGATCCATATAATACATCCCATGGAGCCATATTTAGGCTCTGGGTATGTAAAAATGAGTTGGGAGAGAAAGAAGACACTTGTAGCATACAGGGATAAATTGGGAAAAATAGCCAAAACTTCTCTGACCCGTAACTTTCATCTCAAATCTCAGATTTGAGAAAACGAGTAGTTTTTAAAAAGGTATTGAGGAGGAGAAGATATGTGTCAACCTAAAATTTTGAATTGGGTGTTAAAATTTCTCAGAAAGCGATAAAATAGTTTTCTATAGCAATAAAAGAGTGGAAATTGCAACATGTTAATGTTGTAACTTTTCGCTCAGAACTTAGATTGAGGCATGAGTACAGTCGTTAGAAATTTGTTTCAAAGAGGAATGCATCTAAGGAATCAAAATTTTAATTGGTGCATTGTGTCCTTCATAAATTGGGATAAATAATAACCTGTATTCTAATTGATGAAATGTTTTATGTTATGCTTGTTCTAACAGTAATTATTACATGCACATTTCTTGCAAAATTAGAGGTACATGAAAGAAAATGTGGTTCTTATATGAGGACTGAAGTTATGGAATATGCTCAGGGATATTACATCCATGAGGAAGATATCATAAGTCTTCATGTCAACATGGGAAATGTTGAGACAGAGTCGAATGGAATAAGAGACAGGTAGGAGCCTGTAACTATGAGAAGCTTGCATAGGGAAGTGCATAGCTATAGAGAATATAATGAAAGGATTATGAAATATTAGGAAGAGATACTTCAAATATTGAATATGTTGCATAATCAAGTTAACAAGGACTCTAGAACCAAGCATGAAGCTAGTGCAAGATAAGTGTCAACATCTAAATCCCAAAGAAAAAGGCATGAACATGGGAATAACAAGCAATAAAAAATCATGAGCAGGTGCCATCATTCTCCAAGGAAATCCACTAGAAGAACCCATGCAAGTCCAAGGCCAGGGAGCATCCCAAGTGTGTCTCCTGTCTAGAGGCAAAGGAGAACGCATGAAGCATACATCTTCCAAGGTTAGCTCAAGAAAATTAAGCCACCAACTTTCAATGGTGAGCACAGGAAAAGAGAATAAGTCGAGGTCTGGCTATTGGAAATGAAGAAATATTTTTAGTGGTATGATTACCCCTCCCGGATAGAAGCTATAATTGTAACCTACCACTTGCAAGGAAAGGCATCCATGTGGTGGGATCAACCTAAGCAATCCAAACACCTTGATGAGAACAAGATCCCATGGAGGCATTTTAAAGGATATTTCCAAGAGAAATATTTGTCTGAGCATTATTATGAAAGGAAGATGAAAGAGTTATTTGAACTCAAGTTGGTAAGCATAACAATGGACAAATATGAGAAGAGGTTCTTTAAATTGTTGAAGTACGATGATTTCAGAAAGGATGATAAGGTCAAAATACAAAGGTTTCGAAGCGGGTTACCCTCTTTCTAAAGCGACAAGATTCAATATGATAAACCCAAAAATTTGGAAGAAACCATAAGGAGAGAAAATAATCTTTACGAGCAAAGTAGAGGAAGGCCAATTTTTCAAAAATCTTGGAATGACAATATGAAGGGAAAAAAAGATCAAAGGTGGAAATGTTTTAATCCACCCTTTTTCAATAGCAACACCTAAGAAAATCAGCAAGGTTAGTCAACCCAAAATGAGCACAAGACTGCAGATTCATTTGGGAATCTATATTAAGAAAGTTTTTGCTGGGTTTTCTCCCCCATGAGGGTTTCCCTGGATAAATGATGTGTCTCTTGTGATTGTGTATTTCTCAATGATCCTATCTATGCTATGGTTATCTAGCGAATTGAAAAGAAACCTAATAATAGTTTAAACCTTAACACTAGTTGCATGATTACCCCTCAAGGGTAGAAGCTGGAATTACAACCTATCACTTGCAAGGAAAGATAGCCATGTGGTGGGATCAAATTAAGCAATCCAAGCACCTTGATGAGAAGAGGATCTCATGGAGGTAGTTCAAAGGATATTTTCAATAGAAATATTTGTCCCAGAATTATTATGAAAGGAAGATAAACGAGTTCTTTGAACTCAAATTGGGGACCATGAGAATGGATGAATATGAGAAGAGGTTCTTTGAATTGATAAAACATGTGGAATTCATAAATGATGAGAAAGTCAAAATCCAAAGGTTTCTAAGTGGGTTACCCTCTTTTTACAGTGACAAAATACAATATGATAATCTGAGGACTTTGGAGGAAGCCATAAGGAGAGAAAAACATCTTTATGAATAGAGTTGAGGAAGACCAATTTTCCAAAAAGATTGGAATGACAAAATGAAAGGGGAAAATTATCAAAGGCATAAAGGTTTTAAGCCACCATTTTTCAAGAACAACTCCCAAGCAAATCAGTAAGGTTAGTCAACACAAAATGAGCACAAGACTACGTATTCATTTAGGGAAAGGCCAAGGCATCAATGTGTACAATGTTGGGGATGTGAGGGATATCACTTATATAGGGACTACCCTCACAAAGAAGAAAGAATGAAGATTGTCCACAACATTCAGGAGAATGAAACGATTGAAAAAATGGGAGGAAACATGCCAAGGATTTATGCATCCTTGGAAAAAAAGAAAGCGGAATATCAATCCCCCATGATTGAAGTGGAAGGTAAGATTGATAACCAACCCATAGAAATTTTAATTGATTCTAGATCTAGCTATAATTACATTAAATCTAACATTGTTGAAATATTTTACTTGAAAATGAGTAATCACAATAAATCTTAGTTAGTTCAATTAGCCACACAGGATAAGAGGAAGATCAATGAGTTGGTTAAAGATTGTTCAATGGACATGAATGGGTTCAACACAAAGGTAGATGCAAACATCATTCCTTTGGGTTCATATGACTATCTAATTGGCATGGATTGGTTGGAAAAACACGATGTTGTCCTAGATTGTTACAACAAGACAATCACATGTCTTGATGAAGAAGGGAAGCAAGGCAAGATTCAAGGCATTCCAAGAGCCGCAGTTGTTAGAGAAATTTCATCTATGTCGTTGAAAAAGAGTTTCAGGAAGGGGTGTCAAATTTTTGCATCCCATATGGAAGAGGAATCCAAGGATAAACTTACATGTATTGAAGACCATCTAGTCTTGAGGGATTTTGAAGATGTTTTTAGGGGAATCCCAGCACTACCACCAAAGAGAGACATTGATTTCTCTATTGATTTGGTGCCAGGAGTTTCCCTAGTATCCAAGACACCATACAAAATGGGCACATCATAATTGAAAGAGTTGTAGATGCAGTTTGAAGAAGAAAGATGGAACCTTGAGTTTGTGTATTGATTTAAAACAACTGAATAAGGTCACCATAAAGAAAAAAGTATCCTTCATCAAGGATTGATGACTTATTTGATCAGTTGAATGGTGCAAGAATCTTTTCCAAGGTTGACCTTAGATCAAGTTATCATCAAGTGAGGATAAAGTAAGAATACATCAGCAAGATAGAATTTAGAAAAAGATATGGGCATTATGAATTCACGGTATTTCCATTTGGACTATAAAATGGCCTAACTATTTTTATGTGCCTCATGAATGGAGTGTTTAGATAGTACCTGGAAAAAATTGTAATTGTGTTCATAGATGACATACTCATCTACTATGAGTCGGAAGAGAAAAATGAGGAACATTTGAGAATGATGTTGCAAGTTTTAAGAGAGCAAAAATTGTATGCTAATCTAAGTAAGGGCATATTTTATCAAAAGAATATTCACTACTTGAGGCATATTATTTCAACAGAAGGGATAGTAGTAGATCCTAAAAATATAGAGACCATTAGAGGACGGTCAGCGCCAAATAATGTAAAATACGTCATATCATTCATCGGTCTTGTTGATTATTACCAAAGATTCATAAAAGGATTTTCTAAAATCGCAATCCAAATCACTTCTTTGTAAAAGAAGGGGGTGACACTTGAATGGAATTCCAAGTGTGAAGAGAGATTTTGATGCAGAGCCCCTCTCTCTCATCGGGGTTTCTCGACCTCTCAGTCTAGGATCATTCAAAAGACTAATTTGAATTAGCTCTTTGTGCCCCCTATTGGAACCCAAATCAAGTTATGCAGGCCCCTTTTCTCCTAAGGTGCGAGTTCTATGAAAACTCGTGGGCTCCTGCTAAGACCTTGTTCCTTTTTTGCATTTTTAAAATGGCGGGCGCTAGCTCCTTCCACTAGGCCCCTCTCCTCATATGACCTCGAGTTGTGACCCGGGGATAAACCCTAAAGCACTTCATAATTTTGGGCTTCGATCATTTTAACTGCAGATGAAGCCTTTTTACCCGAACCCCGAACCGACGAACTTACCCAAACGGGATCTACAGCCCGCGCTCCTCTGACAACCAATGGCTATGATCCACTTTGAGACTTCGGCGTTCAAGAGTTCTGAACGTTCCAATGCCTTTTTCTTTCAAATTTCTTTGTTCCTGGAGCTTCAGATCAAGCACCATGCATCCTTCTGGAACACCGACTCCTGATTCCTTCAGAAATTTGGGCTTCGACCCTTTTGAACGCACCTGACCACTTTTTCCCTGAACTAACCTTTACTTGAAGCTATGGATCAAATGCCACATACTTTCCTTGATCAATGGTTGATATTGTCCTTTGATTCCCCTTCGGGCGACTTGCAGTCAATGCCCCTTTGCTTCCCTTTTTACCAGAGCGCCAATCCTTTGAAGTGATGGATCTCCTGCCACGCACCTTTTCCAACGGATGGCTCAGATGGAGTTTGGCACTTCGACCTTCAGGACATTTCGTGCCTTCACTCATCAATTCCTCCGAAGTGACTTTTCTGCGAAGTAAATCTCCATGCTCCACGTGTCCCTATGTTCATCCACACTCCTAAGGATTTCGGCCTTCAGAACTTTTGACCTTCAGGATTTCACGCTTCATTTTCCCCGAAGTGCTTTATCATCGAAGTGACAGATATGGTGCCATGTTTTTCCCCGAAGTGCTTTATCATCGAAGTGACAGATATGGTGCCATGTGTCCAAGCAACTGATGGCTAGGATGGGCTCTTACCTCTGGAACTTTGGACGACTTAGGGTCAACGGCTCTGCCTCCACCTTGATCTTCCTCTGAATTCCACGATCTGTTGACGCATGTCCTTCCCAGATCGATGGTCACGATGGACTTCGTTACTTCAGGATTCGGGAGTTTTGATTACTCCACATAGACTTTTCCCCGAAGTTCCCTCCTTCTAAAGCACACGGATCTTCACCACGTGTCCCTTCCATATCCCACAGTCTATATTTATTTGGCCTTTGTGACTTAGCGATTTTTCTTCTGCTCCACGCAGATCTCCTGGAGCATTATCTCTGAGACCTCCTGATCTTTCGCAACCTATCCCTCCAGACGATGGACGGTTCCGATTCACTTCGAAACTTTGGGACATCGATGAGTCTTCATTCCTTGCACATAAAAAGGGTTAAAGTCTTATGCGCTTACCTTCATCCAACAACTTTCGATCCATGCACCTAGATCCAATGGCTGGGATATGTTCTTCACCTTGACGTGCCCCTCTTATCTGGATGTAGATATAACGGTCCAGATATCTCCCTTGCATCTGATCTTATGGTTTTTGTTTCTCCTCCTCCTCAGCTTTGGATTTCTCCTGAAATTGGGAAAATTTTCAAATATTCAAAGGCTGCGACCTTTGAACCTCCTGCAAGCCCGACTGCTTGGGTCTTGTCAGTGCTTTTCCTTCTGAGCTTTTGTCAATGGAATTTGACCTCACCATGGCGCACACTTACCTATGTGTGCAACATTGCATTGCTCCTCTTGAGCTTTCAACTTGCTCAAAAATCCAAAGGGGTCTTGGCCCTCTACTTCCTTCGAAGGAATTTTTTGTGCCCTCCTGGAAACTCAACGCTCGTCCTCTTGATATTTTCAAACTTGAAACAAGTTCTCTCCTACGTGCACTCCTTGCACTTTTCCGAATGTTCAAACTTTCTCAACACTTGTCAAAGTGTTGGCCTAGTGCACTCCTTGCATAGGTCTTCTCCTAAATCCTGGAATCTTTCAGGTTGACTGATGCACTCCTTGCATTCGCTCAATGCACACCTTGCATAGCTTCTTCTCCCAGAGTGTTCAACAACTCCAGTTCCTTCAACTTCTCCAACACTTCAGAATGTGTTGGTCATGTGTACTCTTTGCACTTGCTCAAAGAACTCATTGTTGAGCCTATAGAGTGTTCAGCAACTCTGTGGTGTCTTCTCCTTGATACTCTTCTCTCTGAACTCGAAGAGAATTCTCTTATGCACACTTGCACCTTCTCAATTCCCACCTAGTAGAGCTCTATAGAATCTTCAACAATTCTGTTTTTTGTGCCTTCTCTACACAGTTCCTCCTCCAAGGTGTTAAGTAACCTTGAGGATCCTCTCTGAGTTTGTGACTTATCCTGGTGTGCCCACCTGGCACATTCTCCTCTGAATTTGATCTGAAATTCATATGTGCACTCCTTGCACTGGCTCACAGAGTTTCCAATACTCTATCATGCACTCCTTGCACTTAGCCTAAAGAACCCAAAATAACTCCACAAACTCACAGATAGATAATTCTATCTTCCTACTACAGGTGAAACCTTTTCATACATCTACAACATATGCACATAAACACACACGGATATCATTCATAAAACAAATAAACACACAGAAAACTCATAGGCAAGAAAAAATTCTCTCTTTGCATTAATTTGAATCTCAATTACAACATGTGTGAGCTCGGACTGCAACAGATTCTTGTCTCTCTCTCCTTGGCTTACAATGATTTTCTATCAACTTTCAATAGCCTCTATTGGACATACATTACAATGATTTATACAAGAGGGGCTCATCGATCCTTTCCCTCCAACTATTCTAGTGGTGTCTAATCACCATCAAAACACCTATCTACTGAGGCATATTACATTGAATGATCATGTACATTCTTAGATCTGAGGTGCTTCTCAAGATCTTTCCAACTCAAGCCTATTAAAGGAAATTCTATCTACATCATGTACAAAGGCAATAACTCAGCTCTACCAAGCCCTAGAGCGTTTAATTGCATTTAAATTACATTTAAAATTTAAAAATGGGAGGGCTACGCCTCTCCTTTT
>CBVK0100728393.1:0-13729 GCA_900067695.1 Picea abies
ACTCAACCCAAAAAATTAATAAAGACATTAAATTCTACCTCATAGCCCATGATTATAACAACATTTACATATAGGGAAGTCACCTTTCAACTCATTCATTCTAAAACAATCCCAATTTCCAACTTCCCTTTCCCCCTAAACCCTATAAATCACAAGGGATGGGATCCCCTTCACTACTATATAGTCCCTTGGGGTATCCCACTTCCCTCCAGTGATTTCATATAAGTTGGCCAAGAAAATTTCTAATGTTGGAAGCCATGGAATCTTCGGATGTACAATTGGACATATACGCCACAAATTTTTCTTCAAAGGCATAACAACCAAAATAAGACAACAACATACCTCAAGGCATAGAGTAATATTAACATTAATAGAAAACACACTTGCCTTCTCTCAATGTATGCCAATAGTCTCACAACATACCAACACGGTAGCATTTCTCCTCCATGGTTTAACATACCATGATTATTCTTTTGCCTACCAACAACTTTCTCAACATATCCTAATGACAAACATAATTTGTGTACTTGAATGGAAACATTCTTAATGACCTTTCACCAAGGTCACATTTCCCCAATAACATGCATGAATACCTCATATGCATGAGTGATACATGCCCATCCCTCAAGCACACCTCATATGGATGAGTGATACATGCCCATCCCTCAAGCACATAATACAATAGGGTAAAAAGGCTTGGGAACCATGTGTCCTTCCCCAAAGGCACATAAAACAAATGACAAGAAGCCTTTTGGATCAAGACATATGGCTACATTAAATAATATTATTTGATTGACTCTCTACTTCCCTTATTGTCGATTCATTTCCCCCATGGTGCTCCTAAGGAGTTATCACCCCCAAGTGCACCTATTTATTAATTAACTTATTATATTAATAATCCAATATAATGAACTGGTACTATATTTACCTGCCTATCGCACACTTACTCATTATTCTTGATGCTCATAGGAGGTATTACAACTATCATTTCATGAATACAAAAGGTGGAATGAGTGGCAAGGTAAGGAGTTTGTCGACCTTCATGGTTTATCAGATTCGTTTGATTGATTAGCATGGGTAGTCCTCTAAACAATTGAAATAGTATCTTATATTGATTGATTAGCATGGGTAGTCCTCTAAACAATTGAAATAGTATCTTATATATTGTATGCAATTCATAATCTTGTGGGGGTTAATAAGTATGGGGATTTATTACACATTGTGAGGGTGAATTGTTCCTCATCTCATTAATTTCTTATGTAGATATGTGTTAAGGGATAGAATTGTGTTTGACTAGCATGTCTTCTGATATTCGACCCATCAATGAAGGTCTAGGTCACTCCATCAATGTTTTATATCCTATAACAATATATTTTTGGCATTCAATATTCTATTGAATTGATTGATATAGGCTCACTAGTATATTATTAATTTGGGCATAGCTCATACAATGATATTCCCAGTTCAGTTAGTGCCATAGCTATGATTTGGGTATACAGATTGTGAAATTTAGCGGCTTGGTAAGAGGGATTTTTCGTTGCAGCTCTTGTGTCCATCTTTGGTTTCAATATCCAGTTGAAAACAAATAACCAGTACTCCTCAACTTAGCTAGATTAAGCAAGGTAATATATTGTGACTTGGATTAAATAAAATACTTATTGAGGTAGTATTTATAGTTCTCCTATCGCTCCCCACAATGCCCCCCACCCCCACACGGTGTATATCAATAAGTGAGCACTTTCAAACATGTATAAACAATCGAATGATCCTAAACAACCACAAATCCATGCTATTCATCATCATTATTACCACTAAGTCTCTTTTCAGTGTACATCGATTGTTTGGTTTGGGAGAATGCAAGGGCACTGTATGGGTATGAATGGGTATGTGTTCTTATTTCACCTTAGGCTTACCAAAAATATGAAATTTTCTTGCTCAATCCATCACTTGGAAACGTGATTTCTAAATCCAGTTGCATTGGTCATTGAATTGAAACCCAAATATTTGAATGTTTGGTTGTTGAAACCCAAATATTTGAATGTTTGGTTGTTGAAACCCAAATATTCATCTCTACTTGGTATTATATCATCAAATTTGAACCAAAAAAGAAAAAGTGAGCACAATCCTACAACTAGAATATTGAGTCAATAGTATTGTCTTATCCCCAATTGATGAGTCTGAATTGGTAGATTTCAAATATAAAGAGTGAAATGTTTCACACACTAATTCTGCCACGCCAACAAGCTAAATAGCCAATATGTTATCCATTTACATCTTTAAATCACTTGATCATAACGATGATTGGATTAGCATACATGATATTGACATGTCATGTATTGGACCTTTCACTCACTGTGGATAGTACATTGTTTCCTGACCCATCAACCAATTTGGGGGATGGATACCAACCTAACCATTGCTTATGATATATTGACTATTTCCAGTGATCTATTTATGTAGTTTATTTTTTTCATGCTACAACTCAAAACCTAAAGCCAAAAACAATGTGTGTTTCTATTAGTTTCGACAGTAATCAATCCAATCCAACTATATTGTAATAGTGCATGAACAACTAGCTGGAAATCGATCCTATCCAATTATATTGTAATAGTACATGAACAACTAGCTAGAAAGTGCAGATGTTTTCTCTCTTGAACCCATTCATACTTCTTCTTTCTATACCAAGTGACTTTGATAACTCTTTAAGCCTTAGAAAGCTTCTTCCTATAAAACAACCAATAAGTTGTTCAACCCAAGAAATAATGGTACTTACTATAGATGGGTGTTTCATTAAAAAAAAAATCTTCATATATAACAAGGTTAATATCTATGGTACCCTAGAATCGTACCTCTTACCTACTAGGTACCAGGGTCGGGCCAAGATCCTATTTAGTAATATGGTGTCTAAGAGGCCTTGGGATATCCTTGATCTAGTAATGGGGGTTAAGGCATGAACCCCATAGTAGGTATGGGGTTGCATAAAGGACTCAACATACATTGTGTCCCCATTATGAATATCATGATTGGTTCTCCTTTACATGGGTTGCATGAAGGACGATATTCTTCTTTTTGATATGATCGATCGGATACCAACCCATAGATCACATATATGGATCAGCTTACACCTATACCCATGTTAGGGTACCTTACACATTAGACTCTTTATCCCTAAATCAATAGAAGGTGCATGTTAGTCTTCCCTTACCATGGAGCTATTTTTATTGTACGCTTATAAGGAGAAATGTTCCCACCCTGCCCCACAGAGGTACCTACTTATAGTAGAGGAATCCTAACCATAGAAGTATAATGTCATTTTATAGCTATATGGTAGTTCAACTTACTAATGGATAAAAATGAAGGGACGATACATGAGTGTAGGGATACGGATTATAAAGATCAATGGTCTTGGTATATTTGTTGAGTATGGAGGGTCTCACATAACCTACTATAGATGGTATACCAAATAGACCACATACCTTGTCTCGAAATTGGTTGGCACATCTCAACTATGATATGCCCCTTTCGACAAAATTCGCATATTTCAGTCACCACACAAGATATCCCCAAGGATTTATTCTCATATCCTCCTTTACATGGATTGGGGGGATTAGGATTCTCTATTTATATAATCCATTAGGATGTAAGTCATCCATAATTAATACCGAGACCCGTATATAGAAATTAGCATATTCCACAAACACACGAGGGTGACAGACTAGAGGGTCTCCCGTGTGTAATGTGATGTTATGCCTCAATGTAATGTGACACTACGTGTCCATCCATCCATCCTTGTGAAAGAGAAAGAATTGAAAAAACCTCCCATTTTCTGATATTGAACAAGAGGAGAGAGATGGCATGCTGAAAATAGCACACTACAGATCACAAGCGGTATCGCCTTATGAAAAACAACAATATTTCTCCTCTAATGGATACATGTATCTCTGATAGACACTTGTTTAGCACAATCTTCATCATCAAAATCTGTCTGAGATAGAGAATGATCAGCATTGAAGAAACATGAGCTATCAAAGGGTACTCATATGATCGAGGCAAAGAGCCCAAAACCCACATTTTGAAATATCTATGAAATATGAGGGTGATTTCAACAATAAGAAATGATGAATTGGGAGAATATTGGATAGGTTTTACCATACCTACCTACGCCATGAACACATACCTACACTAAGCTTATTTCTTTAAGAACACATACCTACACTAAGCTTATTTTTTTAAGAACACATACCTTATTAATTGTTTGTTAATAAATGAATAAAAATTCAATAACTATGAAACTGATAGAACAAAAAAATTAGGAGTAATTGTTTCTATATTGCTACAGAACCATATCATCTGGAACAACAAAAGAAAATATGAGGGATTTTGATCATATAAGAAATCTATATTTATGTTATCTAGTATTGTCCAAATCTCATATTTAAACAACAAATTGCTATTAGCAAAGATCATATATAACCATTAATAAATATTAGCATGGTAATTGTCATATTTAGCAATTATGTTTTAGAAGGTAATTGCAACATGTATCTGTTATATTTATTATATTATAAAGGGCATGTATAAATTCTTAAATAATGTTAGCTTGGTAATTGCACTATTTAACTAGTATATGAGAAAAACACATTTAACCATTAAATGGGTCATCATATAACCATCAGTTGTTATTATTACTTTGATAATTGCAATTAATTACTTAAATATAATCTCAAAAAAAAAAAATAGATTTTTCCATATAATAACTATATGTTTCAATTACCAAAGTAATGGTAATTAGTTGCTTATGAATGTCTTTACCAAGTTAATTCAAATTTTAGTTAAATATTAGATAAGGTAATTGCCAAAAAAAATATGTTGTGAATTGTTGCAAATCCCAAGTTAATAGCTGAAAAAATATGTTGCTAATTATTGCAATTTTTAAGTTAATTAGAATAAATTGCCTACACATGTCTTCCATTACTTAAATATGAGATTTTGACAATAACAAATTTTAGTATATAATAGCTATATGTTGTTATTATTGCAATTGTAATTAGTTGTTTATTGCAATTATCTAATAAAATATATTATTAATTGTTATAATTACAATGTTAATTTTCTTTAATAGTTAAATATGGTTAGTAGCTAAAAAACTGTATTATTAATTGATTTCATTTACAAGTTAGTTGTAAATATTTATCTGTATAATTGTTATCAAATTTTATAAATATGAATTTTCTCCTATCGTATTTTTTTTTAACTATATGTTTCAATTCAAGGTATTTAATGGCCTATACATGTTCTTTTATTATAATGGCGTATACATATTCTTTTATTATAATTATAATGATTAGTTGCTTATGCATGTCCTTTTTATCTATTATTTTTTTTTAACAAATTATTTCATAAATATGATCAAAGAAAAAGAATAGATAAGAAAATACATTGCTACTTTTTACAAATCCCGAACTAATAGATGAGAGAATATGTTATTGATTGTTACAATTCCCAAGTTAATTACAATTAAATAGATGAGAGAATATGTTATTGATTGTTACAATTCCCAAGTTAATTACAATTAGTTGCCTATGTACATATCTTCCAATGGTTGAAATAGGAAAACCCATATAATAACATAACTACTGTATGTTGCAATTTCCAAGGTAATATCAATTAATTTCATATACATGTCTTTTTGTTTCAATTACCTTTTCCAATATCATATCATAGTTATGTGTTCAAATTATTAAATTAGTTACAATTAATTGTAATTAGTTGCTTACACATGTCCTTTTGTTGCAATTACTAAGTGAATTCTATTTGTTTCTTAAATATTTCATAAAGAATGTAGTTGTTTAACCATTAGTCATAATCCATACTTAAAAGACATAACAGTATTCCATCACTATTTTGGCCCACTTAAATACAAAGGTGTTAGGTGTTTACTTCGTTACATAAGTCAGAGCCAAGCTATGTAAAGGCGGAGCTAATTGGGAACATTTAAGGACTTTCACAGACGTTCTCAGTGTGGGTGTTGTGACATGGCAAGGCCCTTACATGTCCTAGGCAGAGTTATTTGAGATAGCGAAGTACCATGGGTTGGTCCTAACTATGTCAAGCCTTAACCTAAAATTTTTGAGGGGAATAAATAGAAGTGTCATATACTAGTGTTATTTGACAGAAATAAATATAGGGGCCCTTCCTTATTTCCTGGATATCCTACTACCTACTACTAAGGAAGTGGCTCTTCCTACCACATACATAGGATTGCAAGTCATAATAAATCCTTGAATTTCCCTCCGAGAAATCTATATTAGTGGCTTCACTCTGAATTTCCATATGGAAAGTCGCATTATAAATCCCTCTCCCTTTAATCAAGCATTCATCCCTCACCCATAAAGAGTGAGCCACTTAACATCCCTCCCCCTCAATTTCCCTATGGAAAATCGCATGATAAACCCCTCTCCCATTGGTCAAGAGTTCATCCCTCACCCATAATAGGGGTGTCAATTAACGTACCTGACCCTTGATTTCTATTGGTAATCTTTATGAGTTGCTTCATCCTCCATTTTCCTATGGGAAATATTCTAAGAGCGTCTCTACCCTCAATTTCCCTATGGAAAATCACAAGTCGTGATAAATCCCTCAATTTTCCTTTATAAAGAAGGAAACAGTTCCACCCTCAATTTCCTTATGGGAAATCACAAGTCTCGATAAATCCCTCAATTTCCCTATGGGAAATATTTATGAGCATTTTTTCCTCAATTTTTTCGTCAAACGAAAAATTGCAAGTCGTGATAAATCCCTTGATTTCCCATTCGATAGGAAATCAAGCAGCTCCGACCTCACCCCACTCCTTAAGGGGATGGGTGAGCAATTTTATCCCTCCCTTTGGTCAAGTGTTCTTTCCTCTCCCTAAATGACAAATCATTTGACATAACTTGTTCTCTTTTGTTGGTCGGGTCACTTATCATATGTTTCCCATAAAGGTCAAGTCATTTAACATACTTTGCACCCTTTTGTAGGTCAAGTCATTTAACATAACTCGTCCATAACAATTGAGTCACTTAATGTACCTCACCCTTGATTTCCTTTTTCAAATTTCAATCGAGCGAGAAATCCCTCGCGCCCTCAAAGACCAAGTTTGAAAATATAAATATTCCCAAAAAGTCAAGGGAGGTCCTACCAAGTAAGGCTCTTATCACCCCTCCCATTTTGATTTGAATTGAGGGGAAGAAATATAGACACTTCAAAGCCTTGAATTGTTTGTTGGGTTTGTTCTTGTTTCATACATCACGTGACTAGTTCGAGGTCCAACTAAAATTGGGTAGGCCTTGGTAGTTTTATTGGTTGGCAAGAACACATGCAACATGAAATGAGAAGGGAAATAATGTCATTCATGTGCTCATGGTATTGATGACACGTAATGATGGTCTCACTTGAGCATATATGTACTGGAGAAGATACAATGTTCACCCAAATTAATTGGGTCGGGGGTCAGGTGCATGAGAACAATATGGGGAATGGATCAAATGGAGGGGACGCTACTCCACAACCTCTACCTTATACCATGAGGAAGTCTGAGTCAATAACCCTATTGGTAGGTTGGATAGATGGAGAAATAGGGCCAAACCCCATTGATTCATTGTTTTGAGCACACAACGACTGCCTTAGTTACTTATATGTCACTTAAGGGTATGGACAACCAACCCATCTCGACCAAATCTTGACCATACATGAAACTAATGAATCATGAGAGTACAATTGAAGTCCAGTCCTCATAGTACACATACACATCGTGAAGGGAAGGAGATCATGTTCAACCCATGAATCTTGTTGGCACAACAGTTCAAGGTATGTGGTTAGAGGGGAGGGAAGGAGATCAGGTTAGGTTATCCAACCCAAAGTAGATGTGACCTTACCAAAGCTCTGTAGGACACAAATGAAATGCCTGACCCAAAGGGAAACAAGGAAATCTCATTCACCAATCAATGAACAACGATATTTAAGGAGTTTGAAAAGGAGAAGGTCGAGACTCTTTCAATCAATCATCACTTGTTCAAGAGTTCAACTCTCCTTCCTATATTAGGATAGGTCTCCTTGTGGAAATGACAACTTCTTGAATTTGAAATCAGCCTCTACACTAGTATATGCACTAAAATTTTCACTTTATATTGGCTTCCATGTTGTTGAAGAAGTAGAGATTGATGAAGTTGTTGTTGAAGTGTTTTACATTGCATTAGCCATGCCAATTACACCATATGAGTGACATTGCAGAGATCATTGACATGTTTGTTCCAAACATGTGTTATGGGACAAACGATTGTTCTCCATATGACCATTAAGGGAAGTGTTGAGTTAGTGTATCATAACGATCATATAATAAAGTTACTTTAGACTTTTGGTTGAGTAATAAAATTACTTAAGTCACATGTCATAATTAATATTAAGTTATTAATAGGCTAGGTTATAATTACTTAATAAAGTGTTCTAGGATTTCATACAAGACTCTCTCTCTCTTTATATGTATCGACATCCACCATACTAAAATGTAGCATGTATCTAGCTTGCACTCATTGCTACATTATTGTATGGTTTTTCCAACATTTATGAGTAATAAAGGGGAAGTTTCTCTCATAACACATTAAGAAAAAGATTGTTCCCTATCTATCAAATTTCTTTGGGACCAAGGGGACATGAATTTAAGCGTTTTTAGGTTGTTGCACAACACAGTGGTCAACACTTTGATACTACTGCAACCCCTTGTTCGCACAAATTTCCACCCTCCAATTGAGTTGATATAACATGTTATTACAGCAATGAAAACTTTGTTAATTCAAGAAGAAAAGCCCCAAATTGTCACGTGCTAGACCCCTCTCCGTTTGGGCTGGTGCTTTTCAGCCTCACGGGGAGTCCCTGGGGTGATTTTTTTGTTGTCCTAGGTCTGATTTTCTGTGTTTATGACAAAAATCAGTCGTTGTTATGTTTTGGACATCATGTTAAAACTGTCCAAAACAATGAGGAAAAATAGTTTGTTTGTTTGGAGGGATTCTGCAAGGTTAGCACATGAAATATAGACAAGAAATAGAGAAAGAAACCACTCAAAGATCAATATAAATCACAATGAATAAGAAATGCGACTAATCTAATTGCAAAAATTCAAAGAGTACCATCAAGAAACAAGGTTAGAACACAAACGCAAAATTTCTTTATTGATAGGCTTGCAAGAGGGTTGGTTACGCCGCAATTGACAAATCCACAATCGGTACAATGATCACTTTGCTCAAAGAAGAGTAACTAGTCTAAAGAATGAAAGAGAAGAATGAGAGAAGTATGCTAGTTGCTATTGAAATTTGACTATAATAATGAATAAACCTCTCCATTATATAGAGGGTAAAGTGCACTTCCCAAGAGAAGAAGATGAGGATGTGTGAATGAGTATTTGAGGAATTAATGCACATGAGGAAAAAGTGTAAGTGAGCAATTTAGGAATTAATGTGCATGAGGTAATAAGTGTGAGTGAGTAATGTACATGGGTGAGTTATGAGTGAGAGTGTGAAG
Source organism: Picea abies (assembly GCA_900067695.1). Taxonomy (NCBI): domain Eukaryota; kingdom Viridiplantae; phylum Streptophyta; class Pinopsida; order Pinales; family Pinaceae; genus Picea; species Picea abies. The sequence continues at coordinate 9,556 of CBVK0100728393.1, forward strand.
GATAGTTAAGTGAAGGAGTAGTGCATGTGTGAAGATAAGGAGTTAATGCATGAAAATTGAGATAATGTGAGATAAGTGAGGGAAAAGATAAGTTAAGTGAAGGTAAGAGTGATTTGAGTGTTTAGTTAACTAAAACATGTCAACACATGCCAATTATGCACGCACTAGCCAAGGAAGAGGAATTCGCCCTATCTTTTAGGGATTTTCCTAAATTTTAGAAAATTAGTATTTAAAAGCAATTTAAGGGGAATTTTGGGAAATTAATACATGGAAAGTGAAGATATGTTAAGTGAGGAAAATTTAGTGAAAAGGTTAGCCTTGATTGGATAAAGAATCTCCCTGGAAGTGCCACCTCATCTTATGCACCTCATTTTCACTTTTTTCTAATTCTTCATTGACTTTATTTCCTTTTGCCTTGGAAAATGCATCCCTCTTCAATTAATGCCACGTGGATGTCATATCACACTGAAACTCTACCAAATGTTTGAATCTAAGTCTACCACTTGTCACTTCTGAAGATTACGACTACTAGTAAGAACATAAGTTTCCAAAAAATAGTCATCTGATCCCAAAAATGCTCAGGATGACTAGGATAACACCACCACGTGTCGACTATCTAAAAATAGACACTGCTAAAAATAGAATGTGCTCGCATGTCAATGATATTGTACTCGTCGGATTCAATTTTCCAAGAGAATTCCAAATCCGCAATCAAAATTGACATGTGAGACATGGTGCTCAACCTACTAAAAATAGAAATTTGTGACAAATCATCCCGGAAAAGGTCCAAAAGACTCGAAATGTCTCAAGGATCCATAATGTGTCCTCAAAATCTAAATCTGGGGACTGGAGCTCAAACTACTAAAAATATAAATTTCTTGCATGTCGCACAAAAAAATGTCATCGGGCCTACAATCATACAAGGACCATCCCTATATGCTCAGAACTGCTCCAAAATGTCAAGATACCCACTCAAACCATGTCTCCTAAAAAGTAGGGACACATGTTGTATGTAAACATCTCTCTCAAATGCAAAGGAACACAAGTTAGCTCTAACTCTCCACAAAACAACCATGTACCGATCATATACATGTCTATGATGGGAACCAACCTCTGCTAACCACAAGTGCTAAACTCTGGGAGAATCTCAGAATGCCAGCCAAAATAGTGCATGTTGGCTCTTAACCCTCAAGATTTTCAAAGGTGAAAATCTAGGGGTTAACAATGGCAACTCAAGGGGGCGAGATCCCCCTATGCGATGTCGAGAACCAAATGAATCTATGTCTGTAGAATTGAAACTGATGCTCTGTGAGAACTTTGTAACATATACCAATGATGCTCTGAAACTAAGGAATGTGTACCAAGAATACCCCTGAAAATGTGGGATAAAAGAAGGCCATGTAAGTTGGCCTCTGATACCAAATCCTATCCAATGGGCCACAGAGTCAAATCAATATAAAGCATCCCACTGAATCACTGAAACATAAGGGGTCTCATCAAAATCTGCTACCTACTACCACCCAATATGTACACTCCTCCCTGCGGTAAATGTATTGACATCGACACAAGGGAGAGAGTCACTTAATCAGATGTCAATAATGAAAACACATGTCAAGTGTGAAGGAACACCAATAGTGATAATGGGTCCTAAGGTATGAGCACATCCTATCACTATGAAAGATGTTATGAAGTCGAACAATCACAAGGATCATCCAATCAAGGCCCAATGATACTCAGTCTTGTCGGGTTCAAGATAACTGCCAATGAGGCTAACAGCTACCAAGGTGCTCTACTTATGGGTCATCCGTAGATAATGTGTTGAAATCAATACAAGATGACCTGCTAAAAAGAAGAGCATTGATGACTCTCTTCCTTCAGCGTGAAGTGATAACTCAAAAAGATAAAGATGAAAGAACTAGGTACCATATCCCTATTGTTGGATGAGGAGGACGATTGACTCAAAGCATAGGACTTAATGATAAAAGATAAGGAGAAAAGACATAAGATGAATCAAGACACTCATATGTCTCCTCAAACTACCCATCCTAAAGGCTCAATGCTTCCGGAACAATGACAAAACGAGACCCCCATCCAAACTCACTCTAATGATAGACACAAAGGCTCGACATGTGAAGGATTTGACATTCATATTTTATCTCAAGAATAATAGTTATGGACAACCATTTATTCAAGAAAAGAAAGACACACAAGACACGACCACATCCTAATATAACTAGACAGAAATCAACGACACTTATGCAAAGACTAAAGCAAATCACTGAGGGGAAAAGGCAATGCAAGGAAAATGTAAATTGTTGTCCTAAAATATGCAAAAAATCAACAAGCTAAACCACTAAAATGACAATACGGAAAAGGAAAACAACTACCCTAGACTCGAAAGTTTTACCTCAAAGTTGCCATGATTAAATCATCATTCTCAAAGGACCAATGTAACAATGCAGCCAAATGATCAGTTCGGTGGGAATGGTCAACAAAATCAACCTTCAAGGGAGACCAATCATGAAATCTCATATGAACCAAAGTTGCCTTGATGTACTTGCCAATGAAGGCATAGTTGAAGGTTGTCGGTTGATTGTAGGGCTCTGGTTGGGATCTAGAACATGGTATTTCAATAATAATAAGCATGAATGCATGAGAGCCAAGACTCTTAGAATCTATCTGTTGAAATACTTCCATCATCCTGAGCCCAACTGGATCATGATGAACTCTAATATCCAAGTTCTGATCAAACACAAGATCTTGCTGAGGAACAAGATCTAGTTGTTGGACCATAGGTAAAGTGTAAGGGATATCATCCTCTCGTTGAACCAAAAGTGGCTCCACCTGTTGTAATGGTATATGATCAAGTTGTTCCTGGACCACTGCTTTGATAGGCAAGGATGAAGCCTCTACTAGGATGGGCACAAATGAAATCCCCTATTGATTGACCTCTACTTGGTTAACATGTGGTTCCTCCTCCTTAAACTTTTCATCCTCTTAAAAATTTTCATCTTCACTAATGAGAGGAACCAATGAACACTCCTAAGTATTAAAATCTTCACGTTCATCTTCTTGGAACTCTACATGTGACTCAAATGGTGCAGCTATTGGTTCCAGATAATCTAAACTTGAGGGATGATCATTCTGCTTATCTCTGGGAACCTGGCATGGTCCAAGTTGTGGTTCATCTTTAGAAACAAAGGCTTATTGCACTTCTTTAACCATCGGTAGTTGAAATTCATGGACCAGAATGAATCTGTAGGCTACAATAAAATGTCCTTCCGACTTAATAGCAACAGTTTTCACTTCCTCCAGAGTTTGAGGTTCCTTATTCCTGAGAAAAATACCAAAAAAACCATCAAATGTCGCAAGATAATAATTTAAAGCATAATCAGCATTAGGCCTTATAGTAGGAAGGATTTTATAACAAGTCTTAGAAAAACGAGCATTAAAATCAATGACAGTCTCATCCCCATTCAGCATTGAGAAAAAGTTGCCCGGCTTATTTGTCCATCTTTCAGTAAACTTCTCTTGGAACAAATATCGTCCATCAATGGAAGCATCTGGAAGAGATTTGTACCATGTTCATACCTCCCCTTTGAGGCTTGACATAAACATCATCATCGCCACATCCTCATGTTCCACCTCAAAATCATCCAACAATTTTGAAAAAGAAACCAAGTGATCCTCAATTGATTCTCTCGACCTCCTTGCAAACATAGGTATGCATTTTATCCATTTACGTGCAGTTAAATCATGAGGATAGTTTAGAAATCCAACTAAACTCAATGAGCCAAAAGCAAAGAATCTCCACCTTCCTAGTGGTCTCACAACAAAGACCATAAAGTTAATCTCAAATAGAAAAAAGCATAGATGTTATCCTCATACAAGTTTGAGATGAAAATAAAACGAAAGATGAAGATGTTAAAGATACACTCACCATAGTGCTCGTCGAAAAGAACTTACCTAAGAACTCAATATGCTTATCAACTTTGAGAGGAGTTCTTGGTGAAAGAATAGTCTTGCTCCATGAAATATGTTAAGGTTTGTTCAAGCTTGGAACTAGACCTTATGAGGGAAACGAAACAGAAAGATATTCTTGTGTAAGTTCCCCTGTGGAGTTGTCCCTACATCATGTGGAGTCGTCGGGAATAAAACAATTAAAGTAAAAAAG
>CBVK0100728404.1:0-12460 GCA_900067695.1 Picea abies
TCAAAGTGCACCCTGGAGAGAATGTATAAACCCTAAGGAATGACTGTCCGGACCATTTCCTCTGTTAACCACAAGAGGAAAAGATTGTCTTGTATCAACCTCCAAAACGGACCATTCCTCATGTTAACCACAATGAGAAATCATTGTCTGGCGAGGCGGGCCAGTCTTCTTGAGTAACCCTCAAGAAGAGAGATTGCCCTAGACCACTCCCCATGTTAACCACAATGGGAAGTCACTGTCTATGATACATCAGCAATCTAGACCATTTCCCATGTTAACCACAATGGGAAATCGATGTCCATCAGAAATCTCAATCCACTTTCCGAACAGGAAAGCATCTGTCCAAGATGGACTATTTTTCAATCTTGAAAATGAATATCTTCAATAATATTTTCAGTGCTCCCTCCCAACCTGGGAGTCATCTCTTCCTTTTTCAATAAGGAAGTCGTCTCCACGAGCTACAGCTTGAGTACACAAACTCTTTCATCTTTTACCAAAATGTCTGCTTATCTACTCATCTGTGGAGATATGTATTGGAGAATCACTTTCTCCTTTCTGGACTTCATCACGGATAATGTAATGCTTGATTTCAAATGTACTTTAGTCTGGAACACTGATTTTCTGTGAAGGCTTCATGTAGCTTTGAACAATAGAGTATATCATTGTTGGAAAACTGGAACATATCCATGTGGCACTTCTTTTGTTATCATGAGATCTGATCTACTGAGTAATCATCTTGATGTTATAGGAAATCTTCACCACGCTTCTGCTGTGTACTGGAGGTTCTTCACCAAGTTATCTTCTTCTATCTACATACAAGGGTCTCTTTCTGGTATGCCTCAAAGTCTTGAGATTGCTTCTTCATACGCTCTTTATTCAATTTATCTGGAGAGTATTCTTTGCATTCATCTAATGTAGAACTCCAACTTTGGATGTTGCGGATGATATAATGACTCATGTAGAGATAAGTCTGGTTTACTGGAACAAATAATCATCATAGTCTTCTCCCTCCATCTGGGAGAACCTCTAGTTCTAGATCTCGCAATGCTTTCATTCATAAGTCTTCCATACATTGTTCTTCATCACGACTTTCAGTCCCTCTGCTTGATTGCTTTTATTGAGCTTATATCAGGCTGACAATCTTGTGATTCTTGATACAATCATTGGTTGTTCTGGCTTCTCTTTCTTTCTTTGAATCTTCATGTTCTTCCTCGTGTTTTAGCTCTTGGGTCCATGGAGTAGATTCCATGCCCTAAAGATTCTATTTCTTTCTTTCATCACAAGATCACGGATGTGGATGGACAACCAGGGATACTTTAAAGCTTCTCTTCGAAGAAGACTTCTTCTGAGGTTGAACTGGATACGTACTGTCTTTCATGGCTGCTATCATGGATATATACTTCATCATATTTTATGGATCACAGGATTAGCTCCCTCCTAATCCTTGCTTCATGTATGAGTGTATATAATCGGCTCCCTCCGTCTAACAGAGTCCACGCTTCCATATGCATCCTTATTGTCTTCTGCAATATATAATTGGCTCTCTTGTCTAACAGAGTCCATGCTTTCGTCTTGTTGTCTTTTGGGGTTTCTCTTTTGCACTGATCCTTGATTCTTCTTGAGCACAGCAAGTCCAAAGTTCTTCAAATGTCGGATACTCCTTTCTTGTGTTCATGCTTGCGGTAAATGCATCCCACATCTTGGGAAGACCATTGAGTACTATGTTTACCAACTCCTTTTCTAAGATGATCTCTTCAATAGCTTGTAGTTGATCTCTTAACTGAGAAATTCTCACAAAGTATGATGTTATGTTGTCATCATCATTCATCTTCATGTCACGAAGCTCATTCTTCAGACTCATTACTTGTCCAATGTTTCTGACTGAGAAGAGGTTTGTTAGGCCATCGTACATCTTCTTCAATGAATCAAGATGAGAGATGTAGGGTATCAAGTGGTCTTTTATGGAATCCACTATGATACTCATGGCATTGATGTCACTATCTTTGAACTTCTCCATAGCTGCAACGTTCTGCGGTTCCTTCTCTTTTCCTTCTTCAAACTCTGGCTTCATGATCTTTCCTTTCATGATATCCAGCACTTTATTCCTAGCAAGGATGAGGTCAATCCTTGTCTTCCACGCTCTGAAGTTAGAGGCTCCATCTAACATGTTCTCTGACTTCATAGAATAAGTCATGACTGCTTTGACTTGGTCAAACCCTAGATTTGACCACAAACTCAAACTTGACGTCTTGGCTTGCTAAGAATACCAGGAGATGCGCTAGGCTAGGGCGCACTGATCTGTCTGGAGATTAGGTCAATCTCTTCACTTAAGGTGCCTCAACGAGAGGATTAGGGTTTTTGCAACTGCTCCTGCTAGTAACCCTAGCGACAGTGTCTTGGAAGTTGCTTATGCTAGTAACCCTAGCGGCAGTTCCTCAGCGAGCTCAATATCCTAGCGGCTATGTTTCCTTCCAGCGTTTAGACTGAATGAAGGAGGCGTGGGCCCATAACCTATTAGAATATGAAAGATGTGTGCTCGTTTTACCATTGACAATACCCTTGTCACCCAACCATAGGCCGAAGCCACCCTCCGAGCACCTTGACCTTGACAGAGAATCCACTCCGGAAGCAAACCCTAGGCTAGATAGCCAAACAAAGGGTAGCGCACCTTTCCCCAAGGATAGTGCATCACAAAGAGTTGATCAGATAGTCCAAACCCTAGCCAAGAGATAGTCCAAGCCAAAACGTAATTGCTAGCTGCAGCAACTGCACCAGCAGCTCTCCTCCAAACCTGCGCACAAGACTGCAACTACAGTGCGAAGAACTGGCTCTCTGCAACTACTGAGATGTGTCAAATGAGAGACTGGCGCCCTGTATTTATAGTGGTTCTGGCAGACTTACTGAGGCCGACTTCTTATTCTAGGTATCTGTCTGTTCAGTATATTATTATTTCTTCTAGTCAACTTCTTCTCTTGGAGGCTAATAACCTAATATAAATTATCTTCTTGAGCCGACAAGTCTTCTAGGGTTATTAGCCAACTCATTAGGGTTTCTTCTTGCTTCCCGAAGTATTCTATTCTTGTCAGGTTCACACGTGGAGGTCAATACCTCCCACAGCTACCATAATATCAACATAGTTATCCTTCATGAATGGTGGGTTCCCACTCTTATGGTGTCAAACCATGCAGATGACCTAAGAAAATGAAGGTGAAAGTGGACTCTTGAAAAACAAATCACCATTAATAGAGGTAGTAAATGCTATAATGGAAGCCATGAAAGTCACAAAGCAAGTCCTTAACTCTTAGCCATGCAAAATAATGCAAGAGTACAAAAGGGAAGGGCCATGGATGGCCATAGACCCTACAAAACCCTGAAATAAAAAGGATGAGTGAGACCTCAATGACAAGACAAAACGTTCCATGAGCAAAGAAATAAATACAAGACAAAATCAGAGAAGAGTGCCCACAAGGGGGATGAAAAGTTTCGAAGGAGTCAAAGGCTCAAAGCAAGGAAAAGGAATCCTAAACTAAAAAATCACACAAAACTTATATAAAAATGAAGGCAGAATTAGATCTATAAACCAATGTGGGTCAATCTAGGGTTCCTCGTAGGAAATTAAATGCCTAAAAAATTGCAAGAAGAGAGCCAAGTAAAGATCACAAATGAGTGTCAAATGCATATTAATTTAGATTTCTATAAAGGGGACAAAATGCCCCAAACCTTCCCAAGAACTTATAGAACTTTGAGTATCTTGAATCTAACATTTTAAGAAAACCTTAATCTAGCCCTTGTTAAGAGGATTTTTTCTATTTTTACCATAATGATCATATCTTGGAAAATTAAGGGCATAGGTCCTGAAACAAAGAAAATAAGCCATCATATTTATTGATCTTCGAGACCTAATATCATGTGTATTCAAGAAACAATATTATCTAACGTGAAAATGGATAGAGAGAAGACTCGTGTTCGAAAGCAGGTGCAAAGAATCTACAAGAGTTCAAAGTCCAAGAAGGCAATGGAGGGACCAAAAGGAGGTCCAAGAGGCTAAAGGGAGGTGGAGAAGCCAAAAGGGGGAGTCAAAGAGACCATAAATGGAGATCAATAAGCCAAAAAGGTAGATAGGAGAACAAAAGGAGGATTGGGAGATTGAAAGGGAGGTTGAGTTCAAAGGAGAGTTGAGAGGTCAAAATGGAGGTCAAGCAATGGAAGAGAGCAAGGAGGAGCATCAAGCCCCCATGTTTTTGAAGCCAATATTAGAGAAAAGAACCAAAGAATTTGTCAATAAAAAATAGAAAAGGAGAAAAGGGATAGGAAAACTTGCCCCCAAGGCACTACAATTGGCTACATAAAGCAGTAAGAATGAATAGACAAGGATGCTAAATTAGGGAGGCTTCCCCCAATACATGGAGGGAAATTGTCAATGGGGTCTAGCCCAAGTAGTTGTGTGATGGAGTATTATACTCCCCACCCAGGTTCTATCCCTGTAAGTGACATGACAAATCTTCGAGCTTCTACAGAATCTGGTTTACCCTGGGTACCATCCTCAAAATGAGGGGAAGTGCCTAGTGGGTTTCTCTAGGAAATGCAGTACAAGGAAAAGAAAATACATGGAGAGAAAAAAGTGAAGAAGGTGACACAAGACAAAAAAACAAAGGACCAAAGTAGGGTTTGACACACAATCCACAAATACACTATAAATAGCAAAAGAGAATGACTGATGTACAATCCTAGCAAAGGCACAATACTATGATGTGAAATGCTTGAAGTGTGATGGTTTACATTGTTTGTGGAAATAAAGTAAGTCATTGGCAAGGCTACAACAATTGTAAGGGAAGAGTGGGCCAAAATTGTTGAAAGGGACTTGAGATGAAAAAAGGCCAAGAGGTAGGGCATGCAACGGTTGTAAGTCAAAGGCTAGCTAGGGTGGGGCACATCATCAGCGTATGCAATATAAGAAACCTATTGCAAGAAAGGGAAAACCAAAGAGGGGAGAATAAGAGGATGGAGGAAAGTTGGCAAAAAATGTTGTACATGTAATCTTGGGATTTTAACAATGACAAAAGAATACAGATCCTGCTATAAAACCACTAAAATACCAAGGAATTGGGAGAGGACCTCTCAAGCAACCAAATAGAAGTGCAGACTCCTAATTACATTCAGCATCATTCGTCACACAACCTTAGGATCGCACTATGCCAATTGAGAGTATATTCTCATCAGTTACTTTGTCAATTCCTTGGCTACTTTGACAATTCCTTGGAGCGTAACAAGGACTCCTTTAATACACTTCCATGTAGGGAATGTGAATGTGCAATGGCTAGCAAAGGGGCCTATTAGATTATACCTCAGAGTGTCTTCTGCAGGTCTGGGAAAACTGGTGAACAGATCTGGACACTTCAACAGGACAGTGAAGGCACACTTCTTCTTCAGCAGTTCAACACATTAATTATGAGGGAGTAATCAGTCTTATAAGAGTGGATTGTTGTTCTATATTCAACAATTTATTCTCAGCAGTTTGCATGTCATTTCTCAGTTAAGTAAAAGAGGGTGCATGCAGTTGCATGTGTTAGCTTCAGTTTTATTTAGCAGTTTTCTAATTTTTAGCTTAAGTCTAAGTTCACTGCATTGATTATGAGGGAGTAATCAGTCTTATCAAAGTGGATTGTTGTTCTATCTTCAACAATATATTCTCAGCTTTTTTCATGTATTAAACAGTTTACATGTCATTTCTCAGTTAAGTAAAAGAGGGCACATGCAGTTGCATGTGTTAGCTTCAGTTTTATTTAGCAGTTTTCTAATTTTTAAGTTAAGTCTAAGTTCAATTGGTCACATGCATTCTAGTAGGTAGGGATATTCTTGCATGCCTCAAATCATCTTCAGATGAGGCATTGTTGTTCATGTGTCCAGATTCATTGTACCTACTCTTCTTCTTATTAAATAAAAACGAAGGCAGGGGTGTAGGTTTATTCATTCAGTTTCTGAACAGCAAACAGTGAATTAGTTTGTTGTTGTTTCCCTGTAGCAGATTTCATTTCAGAATTATGAGCAAGCAATAACAAATTTTGATAGTGACAGTCCATCTACTGAGTTTCTGTTTTTTTCCTTTTAACAGTGATTTAACAAGTACACTGTAATTCTGTTTTTCTTCCTGCTTAATAACAGTGATGAGATTTAGAACAGAACTGCAAGTTTCCATTTTAAGTTTTCTGCAGTATGTGTTTGTGGACTTTAGCAATATTAGAACAACAATTTTGAGTGGCTTTCAAGGTTCAGTTATCTAGTAATTTAGGAATTCTTTTAGTGCTAAGTCTGCGGACCATGGATTCGAAAATCTAACAGGACCAAAGGAGGACACTAGCCAAGTTATTCCATCACTCAAGGAACCCTTTATTTAAAACAAAGATGAAAAAGAATGAGTAAAATACAAAGCAAAGAAAAAATAAGAGGTCCGACAGAGGTGACATGGCAAGTAAAGTGGAACAAGATTACAAGTCAGCACTAGTGATAAGAGGATATAAATCTAGCAGAAAAACACTACCTTCACGAGCAAAGGTGCAATACTACAAGGAGGAGGCTACCAAGTTGTTGCATCATCCAAAAGACTCAAAAAAAATTTAAAAAATAAAAAGAGAGCAACAAGTTGTAGTAGGGGATTCCCTAACAAAAGGGAAAAACACTAAAAAGAAAACAAGTCAGAGAGTAATGAGGAATGTTCGCAAGGAAAAAGGCCAAGCAATGGAAATTGCACTATAGAATCCAAGAGATCAAGGAAAAAGAAAAGAGGTTACCACAATTGATGAGGGAGCTGACATAGGAAAATTTTAGGCAATAAAAATGACAACTAAACAAGAGAGGGGCCACAAGGAATGTGGCACACCTAGGGAAGGTGGAGGGAAAGAAGATAAGGTCCCCAAAAAGAGAGGAACCCAAAGGCCTCTTTCCCAAGATGTCATATCCCCTCCCCTTTGACTCCCATTGGAGGGACGTAATGGCTTAGGGGCCCCCCGTAGGCCATAGTCCCCAAGGGTAGGGGAGCCGTGAGTGCCAAAGGGGTCACCAATTTGCCCTTAGAGGATGCATTGGGCTTAAAACAAGGAGATTCGACCTACCTTAAGAGCAAATCATCCACAAAACAAGGGAATTGAGCTAAGAGAGACGATATAAGAAAAGGAGTCTCACACTTGGAAGAGCAAAACTTGGATTTGGTGGATAAGTCAGTCTTGACTTGGGAGGCGCTGCCTCAGTTTTACTGGTGGGTTGTTTAACCCCTCTCTTGCTGAGTTTCGGTGGGTCTATCTCACCCTAGCTCAGCGCACTTTGGTTCTGGTCTCAGTCACCCATCTATGGAGGTTTCTTTGCTGAGGAATACTGGAAAGGCTGCTGAGTTTTCTGTGGGAAACCGAACTCTGCTGAGGAGCCAAAGAAGCTGATTCACTAGACTTATTGGCACAGACCAAGGGTTTTGAGTCTTGACTACTGTTGAGGCTACCACAGGAGACTGAAGAAAGGCCGAGCCCTATGGCTGGTCGGTGGAATGTGCATGGAGGCCCTGGCTGGCAATTGGAGGGCGGATCTGGTTCAGGACAGCAGGACCGAGCCACTACTTTGCTCCAGGTTTCCTTGTCTAGCATAGCGTTTTCTAGTAGTTCTCTTAAATTGATACTCACAGTCAATCGGTAACTGCCTACAGTCAAACTGGTGCGCTTAGTAACTGTTAGATTCAGAATCAAACTTTGGTATAATTTGGACAGAGGCCTGTTCAGAGGGTTTACTGCTGGTTGTTATTGCAAACTTGGTATTGGACACTATTTTGGTTACCATTTTTTGCTGGTTTTGGATACGGTTTTACTGCTGGTTTGGGACAGCAATTACTGCTGGTTTAGATACTACTGTTACTGCTGGTTTTAAACACTGCTTCTAGATACTATCCTTGCTGGTTTGAATATCACTGAAGATTGGTATCTCTTCTACAATCATTACTGTGCAACAATTACTGGTGTCTTTATGACTGGTTAGGCAAAAATACTGTGTGGGAAATTATACAATTAAGTTGTTTACCAGCTGGCAGAGCCCCTAGAAACCCTAGGGTTATTACAGTGGTATCAGAGCTGGTGATCTTGCCAGCCTGAGGGGTATTCAGTGGAAGAAAAATCTGCAGCAGTCAACTGAGGTCAAGGACAGCATACTGAGGTTGGAAAGATGAAGACCAAGAAGGAGCTCATGGCTGAAATAAAGTGGGAACTAGCGGTAGGCAAATACATGCCTTACTATCCAGAGTATTTAGCACAGGGTCAAGAGTTTTGTGCAGCTGTCTTTTCGAGAATATTGCACCAACAAGTATGGAAGCTGGCCCGAAGGCCTAGAGGAGGATTCCTTCAATGGCCCAAGACGAAGATTGAAGGAAGATATGGCAGAAGATCAGAGGGATCCATTGGTGGCTGAGGCACATTCTCATGTGGAGGAGCAGGCATCCAGCCAGGATGAGGAGGTCAGCAGAGAGGAGGACCAAGCAGTGGTCTATGAGGGGGCAACGTCTTGTCCCAACTATGTTGACGATGAGAATGACGGCACCACAACATCATTAGCAGTGTCCTATGAGACCCATGACACCAGCACCTTTGACAGGCAGGTTTATGGCATAAACATTGTGAATGCTTATGATGATGAGGGTATGCTAGCACCCAGCTACGATGAGCATTCAGCATCCCATCCCACTCATGACGCCCATGATGATGATGAGGGCATGATGATACCCACATATGACGAAGGAGGGGTGTTTGAGAGATCGCCAGGGGACATGGATCCTTTTTCACAGGAGTCATGTGTGGAGGACGATGTCACGCATGAGTCCCATCATAGCATGGTATCACCAAGTGCATTGGGTGATGATGATGAGGAGAGCACTCTTACAGATGACGGTCTAGACCATTTCAATGCGGTTGGACAAAGACCATTAGCACTGCGTGACTTGGAGGATCGCTTGTTGGTGACTGAGGATCGAATCACACAGGTATTGGCCAGGACCGATGGAGCTCATAGATTCATTGAGGATATTATGTGGATAGCTCAGATAGAGGAGAGACATAGTGGAGTGGTAGGTGGAGTCACTAGTGCTCACTTGTGCATCGGAAAAGAAGCACTAGAGTAGCTGAAGTCAGACCACTTGCAATTGTTTATGGATAGGGACCTTTCCCTCAAGAGCATTGAGGACAGGGCAAGAGAGGTTGAGGAGCTTCGCTATCAGTTGAGCTCGGTATGCTCTTCACTGCTTGCAGCAGGAACTCCATCAAATTGGGCAGTTGAGATATAGGTGGGCGTGAGGGAGGAGCCTCTCATGACGAGTTCGGACGAGGAGCTCAAGAGGAGCCATGACTCCAAGAGTTTGGATTGCACTCTTAGCAATCATGAGCCCTTCCTTTTGGAGAGGACATTAGAGGCTCAGGAGATAGTTGAGCACCTTCCTTGTGGACCAACTCGCGAGGAAGTATATGTGTCCATGGATTGGGTGGACAGGTACATGTCAAGCATAAACACACCCTAGGACACAGATGCAGCTATCATCAGCAAAGTGTTGGTTTTAGTAGCACGCGTAGGACACCAGATGGTACAGACTCCAGAGGGACACAGTGGTGTGTGGCATTAGGCAGGGATCTTCATTGGCACACGGTGGTGTGTCGAGGAGCATTGGAGCATTTCCACCAAGGAGACCTCCAGACAAAGGCCTCGAGCACACCCTTGATTTGAGGTTACCCAGTATCGAAGAGTGGATGGGTGAGCCTCGAGGAGCAGCATACACCTCGATAGTTGAGCTTCGACGAGGATGTCAGCAGATTAGGATTAAGGAGCCGGATACTCACAAGTATGTTCCCAAATATCATCAGGGGATCCTAGTCATGCCCCCTCCAGTCTTGCAGGCAGCTATCAAGGCATCTTTCGTTGTGGTTTGATACCCTCAGCGGGACAAGGGAGGATTACCAGAGTCAATTGGGTGAGACAGGTAGCCTCATAGCAGCAATAGAGTCCATCTATTGGGACTTGGTGATCAAGCTACAAGGTGCGTAGTGGGAGTCTCAGATTCTATTGGAGTTGTGCACAGAGTTTTCAGCAGCAAACATTGGGAGTAGTAGACTTCCAATGAGGTGGTGGGATCCGAACATTCATCGAGGCGATAGGTTGCTTCAGATGAGATTGACGACCGACAAAGCCAAGGCAGTGATGGATCTGCATCGTGATGGGGATGAGGTGAGAGGAGTTGTGGAGTTTTTATTTTCCCTCATGATACCCATGATCGAGGATAGATATGGATTGACAAGCATTGACTTCACTAAGATGTCTTGGCCGTGTATGGTCTGTGATAAGGAGTTCCAGGAGAGGAGAGCGCGGTCTGAGCATAGTGGTCAGACAGTGGTGATTGGAGGGATGCATTATCAACACGACAGTTCCTCTCAACAGTTAGCATGGGACCCCATGATTGCAGTTGTTGACAGGTCAACAGTCGTTACCGATAGGATTGCTAGTTTGAGTTCTCCAAAGTTTACTCTTGGAGTGTGTAGGATGAGTAGCTTGGAGGAGCATTTTACAGAGGAGTTGACCAAGCCTCGACAGTTTATGATTGCTTGGCTTGTCAAGGATAGTCTGACAAGTTCGTTTGTGTGCACAGGGCAGATCGATGCTACGAGTAGAGGATGCTTCGCATCACACAGGGTAGTTTGGGACCCCGATGACTTCACCACTTATGAGCATGTCCGAGAGAGATTCGCATGGGGGATCTTCGCGGACGTTGTGTCAAGATGTATGGGGGAGTGTACGACTTGGCAGCAGAACAAGTCGGGGCACACTCTTCAAGCAAGGTTGGTACATTCCTTGCCCATTTCGGAACTAGGATGGGGAAGCGTGTAGACAGATTGCATTACAGATTCACTAAGGGTGCAGAGCGTATTGAGGGACCGACCAGTAGATCTCATGCACTTTCTAGTGATCTCATGAGCAGCACGAATGACAGAG
Source organism: Picea abies (assembly GCA_900067695.1). Taxonomy (NCBI): domain Eukaryota; kingdom Viridiplantae; phylum Streptophyta; class Pinopsida; order Pinales; family Pinaceae; genus Picea; species Picea abies. The sequence continues at coordinate 11,005 of CBVK0100728404.1, forward strand.
CTACTTCCTTAGCAAAGGTTGATCAGATCAGCAGGCACAGGATTGAATTCCCGCATTATTGATTACCTTAAGACAGTTGGTCAGGCGATGGTAGTAGACCGACGAACCAAGGGGTATTTGCATGATTACGTGAGGTCATGGATTGAGTGGTTACATTTGGGCGAGCAGTGCAGCGATACCACTCCAGATAGCTCACAGATCACCCAGGATCGACATAGCAGTGTGTATACAGGCACAGGGGGGGGCATAGATTTGAGATTGGAAATATGGTGTAGTTGATGGTGCAGCCACTTAGACTGTCTCCATGGAGGAGAGGTGGCGCTGAGAGAATGAGGCCACACCTCTTTGGTCCCTTCAGGGTAATTCAAAGAGCTGGAGAGGAAGCTTACAAGCTGGAGTTGATCGCAGGTAGCCAGGGTCACAGTATTTACCATGTATCATGCCTTCAGAGCGTGTGGGGACCATAGATCACTACTCCCATTGAGTTAACGCCACTAGATGAGAGGGAACAGATGTCGTTGACTCCCGAGGAGATTATGGATGTTTGGGAGAGGAGAATGAGGAGCAGAGTGAACAAGGAGTACTGCGTCAGATGGAGAGATTTGCTAGTAGAGGATGCCACGTGGGAGAGCGAGCATATTTTCCAGCATCCTGGTTTGCGGTTGCTTGAGGACAAGAAATCTCGGGGAGGGAGCACTGTCATATCCCCTCCCCTTTGACTCCCATCGGAGGAGGGACGTAATGGCTTAGGGGCTCCTCGTAGGCCATAGTCCCCAAGGGTAGGGGAGTCGTGGGTGCCAAAGGGGTCACCAATTTGCCCTTAGAGGATGCGTTGGGCTTAAAACAAGGAGAATCGACCTACCTTAAGAGAAAATCACCCACAAAACAAGGGAATTGAGCTAAGAGAGACGATATAAGAAAAGGAGAGGCATACTTGGAAAAGAAAAACTTGGATTCGGTGGATAAGTTTGTCTTGACTTGGGAGGCGCTTCCTTAGTTTTACTAGTGGGTTGATTAACCCCTCTCTTGCTGAGTTTCGGTTGGTCTATCTCACCCTAGCTTAGCGCACTTTGGTTCTGATCTCAGTCACCCATCCGTGGAGGTTTCTTTGCTGAGGAAGACCGCTGGTGAGTTTTCTGTGGGAGGTCGAACTCTGTTGAGGAGCCAAAGAAGCCTATTCGTTGGACTTATCGGCACAGACGGAGGGTTTTGACTACTGTTGAGGTTGTTGCGGGAGACTGAAAAAGGGTCGAGCCCTATTGTTGGTCAGTGGAATGTGCGTGGAGGCCCTAGCTGGCAACTAGAGGGCGGATCTGGTTTAGGATAGCAGGACCTGTTATCGCACGGTTTGTAGGAAAGGTTAAATAGCTTGAGTCAAAGGTAGAAACCGGCGTAACAGGAGCTTCCCCCACCCACTGTCACCTCGATGGGGGGGCTCTTTCTATTTAGGAGGGCA
>CBVK0100728411.1:0-11271 GCA_900067695.1 Picea abies
TCACAGATGTTCTCCTTTTCTTTTATCTGATTCATCAATATTTCTTCCTTGCTTTTGCCTTCTTCTAGCTAGGTTTTTAAGATGACTATATATTTTCCAATCTCATCATCTTTTTCTTTATAAATTTGTAAATTTTATTTTCTTAGTCTATTCTTTTTCTTGAGTTGGGAGATTTCCTCCAAATAACTAATGCATTCCCCTTCCATGCCGACTAAAACTTCACAGACTTCTATGTATGTTTTTACTTGATCAGGTCTTTGTTTCTCTAAAGCCATAATAATTTTTTCATCTTCAGTTGCATCTAGCTCATATTCTTCTTCTTCAGTTTATAAAAAGTTGTTGATATCCTCCCTTGAATAATTTTTTTTCCTTTTAAAAGACTTTTTCTTCTTAAACTACCTAGGTTTATCCTTTCCTTTTCTTCCTTTTTTATTGTTGTTGTTTTCTTTGAAAGGACATTTGGATGCAAAATTACCAACTTTACCACAATGAAAGAATTTGAATGGTAACATACCTTTATACTTTCTAGAGCCCCTCTTCAATTTCCTTACAAAGTTAGCTTCTTCTTCATATGATAAGTGTTCATAGGAATCATGATCTTGACATGTTCACGAGTTGACAAAAGCCTTGAAGACTGCATCCTTTAGATCTGGCTTATCTTTCCTAGTCCTCATCTCATAAGCAATCAATATTTCATGGAGCCTATCCATAGTAGTTTTATCTAGTTCATGCATTTATCATATAGCAGAAAATTTCGCATCAAGTCTTGAGGGAAGAGATATCAGTACCTTTTGAACCACAATAGCTTCTTCAATCTTCTCACCTATCCCTTTATTAGTGTTTACAGTCTCATCTACTCTGAGAAAGAAACATGCCATATTTTCATCTTCAATCATCCATAAGATTTCAAATTGCATTCTGTGATCTTGAAGTTTGGAAAACTTTACTTTCTTGTCTCCTTCATAATATTTACCAATTTGTCCCAAATTTCCTTTGTGGATTCCAACTGCATTACTTTAACAAATTTTATTTCTACAAGCCCACCTTGGATAGCATTAATAGATCTTGCATTACTGTAGTAGTTTTTCTTACCATCTTCATCATTTGGAAGAGTTTGGGGATTTTATAACCATGTACCATGATCTTCCAGACTTCCATACCAAGATACATATATTGACCACTTCAAAGTCTAGTTAGTTATATGTGGACATACTTCTGTCTAAATTAAGAATATTTCTTGTTGTTAGTTATATGTGGACATACTTCTGTCTAAATTAAGAATATTTCTTGTTTAGTTACGATTAGACATTCTTTGACTAAACCAAATAGACCAAATCTTCCTTGTTTTACAAAATTATTCAAGAATCATTATTGATCCTTTCAATGATTCACAAAAGATTGACTATGTGACCAAATCTTGCATATCATCAAAATTGACGCATCCATTTGCATTCTAGTTTACAAATAGAATAGGAGCACAAAATTCAAGTCACAAGTCTTCAACGTGTCACACTCGCCCAGTCGCCCCACCAGAATGTGAGTGCACCTTGGTGACTCTCTTACTTGAATGATGAACTTCCACTTGTTTTGTCACAGTCTATTGTGTCATTTGTCGCACTAGCTCAAGGAACCATGCATATTTTCTTCTGCACCATTGACAAGCGACCAACTTCATTTTGTCACACTCCATTGTGTTGTTCATCACACTATATCAAGGCACCATGCAGTCATTGCACATTCATCATCGCGTTGCAGCACCAAGATCTGTCACTCCACTTCACAATCACAGACAGATAAAATCTATCACAATCTACTCAGATGCATTTTTCTCCATCGTACTTCACTTTTGAATTGTGTTGTAGGTCATCCCCCTATCAATCCGGATGCATTAATCTATTATCGCCAAAACATTCTTCACTGACTAATCATATCTGTGATCAAATCCTAGCTATTGATCTTCTTCTGCACCATTGATCCTTTCATCCTTCAATCCTTCTACGCACTGTTTTTTTCATCCTTTCATGACTTCCTTCATCTATGCATCATACTTTGTATCATAATGTATGTTATTTTGCACACTTATGTTTTCATCCTTGTCCATTATTTCACAATAAATGACCATGTCCATCGCCACTTTGACATCTATGACAACATATGTGCAACAACAATAGGCTCCCCACAATCACTAGTAGTTGCAAACATCTACATGGAGCAATTTGAAGTCAGGGATTTAAACTCCTTTCCACTCACCCAAAGAGTATGGAAATGGTAAGTTGATTATAACTTCACCAAATGGGGACATTCTAGAGAAGATCTTGAAGGCTTCTTCAATCACATTAATAGTTTCTCATAGCACTTCAAATTCACCAATGAGATATAAAGGGAAAACCAACTTTAACCTTTGAATGTAATGTTCAAAAAATTATCGATGGGATACTTAGGTGTTAAGTCTACATGAGGAAGTCATGCATAGAGATATACCTTCATGCAAACTATCATCACCACCCAACTCAAAAAGTAATCATCATTCACACCCTTGCCACATAGACCACAATAATCTTGGATGCAAAACACTTGAACTATAAAATAGATAACCTTAGTATGGTGTTTTGAATGAATGGTTACTATGTTTGGTAGATTGACAAGGGAATCCACAAATAAATGAAGCTAGAACACTTTCATAGGAAGGTGGATATCCCAAAAATCACATTTTCATACATCAAAGGTACCATAAATCAAATTGGAAAAATACTAAGAAGTAGGAACATCATGATAGCCTTCACTCCCTTGAACACCATTAGAATCTTGGTAGACTTAGTGAAGGACTCATTATATCTTATGAAATTGAAAGGTGTCTATAAAATCCCATTTTCCTATGGTAAAGTCTATATTAGTGAAATTGGAAAGCCACTATAGGTGTAGTGAAAATAACATGCAATAGATAATTCTAGAGATTGAACCTCCAATTCAACTCTCACAAGGCACTCTCATAACATTAAATGGAAGCTACAATTATACCCAATAATATAACTATTTCAAAAACGTGGAAGTGCATGCTTGGTGTAACACGATCAAGTTAGCATTCATTCTGCAACACATGCACATTCAAACTAAAATCATCTAGAACATGGATTGAAAACATATGACAAATTTGGTTAGGAAGGATCATTTTAATTCATGAATCACTTGTTCCACCATACATGAGTGTGTGGTACACTGAACAAGTAGGATTCTACTACTACATATGTGGAAAAAACTAACACTAGTGCATCTACCAACGTTAAGGGTATGTTATTCGATCATAACAACTACAAACATCATATAATTAGATATAGAAAAGAAAACACAATATAACACACACACACACACACACAATTAATTAAGAACATAGAGATGATCAAGATACTAACATCCTCCATGAAAATATCATGTTTAGTGGCCTCCATATTCCCATAAGAAGTCTTCCCAGAACTCTTACATCTATGAGGGTCACATGAACTAGGATGTGAATGCCTAGTCTGTCCATGTTCCCTTTCTTGGTTGGACTCTACTGTAGTTCTTGAAGTTCCAATAATTTGTAAACTAACATGGATATTCCACTAGTGTTACACACCTAAGTGTCGCACTACCAAATGTCGCACTTAAATGTCATAAGTGTCACAACTGTTATACACCTAAGTCTTGCACTACCAAATTTCACACCTAAGTGTTGAACTTAAGTGTCACAATTTCCTCACCATGAGAAAGTGTATGTCATAATCCCTAGACATGTTGAAGAAGAAACCTATCAGTTGGAGGTCAAAATACTACCTTTTTCCTTGATACTTTGGCCTTGTTTGAGCTTCATCGCCCCCTTTCCCATATACAAGGATGGATAAAACTGGATTATCTCTCCCCAAGACACTTAACGGGAGTGATAGTCTCCCCTTATGCTCAATTATGGGGGGGCGATGAAGTAGTTTCAACCATCATGCCTTGATTTGTGAGGTTTTTTATAGGATATTTGAGTCAATTAAGCGATTGGTTTGAGATACCTTATATTCAAGGCAAGGTCAATCTTGTTTGTTCATCCAAATCCTCATTTGACCACATCCCCTCCTCAAACATATCCTATGGTTGTGATGCCTCAATGCCTATATAATGGAGGCCATGCTTGAGTGAAAGGAGAGAGAACTTAGAGCATCATACCTATAATTTTGTGACATTCAAGGGGATGGAAAGGAGAGCTTGGAGGAGTTGTTACAACATCGATATTGAGATTGTAAGTGCTTCACTATTGTTGCTTTCCATTAATATATAACTTGGCCTATTTGCTTCATGCCTATGTGTTCACTATATGCATGTCTATTCTTGTATAACTCGTCATAGAAAGATATGTTCTACTTCAAAATATAGTGTAGAAGAGGAAGGTATTTGTGTGTTCTTTACAGGTCTTCTCTTGGATCTTGGACATCAAGATCAAGGGCTAGAGCAACAAGGACAATCGACAAAAAAGTGGTAATTATTCTATCCTTCTGTTCTCATTCTGATTGTTGGCATAGAGAGTAGATCTAGGGTAAAAGTAGTAACCATTTGTTTCTCTTTGTTGTGGATCAAAGGGTTCTTGATCCAAGGGAGGTTTCACCTATCTGTAGGAGAAAATTTTCCACAATAGAAATTGGTGACTCCACTGGTGATGAGTTCTCTTTAGTATTTCCTTGGTGTTTTTCTATCCTTTTGAGTCTTGCTTGTTACTTGATCTTTTTTATTTTGATGTTTCTTCTTCAATTTCTCCCCTTCCCTCATCACCATTGGGAATTTCACTGAGTCAAACACTGATCTTTTCTCAAATATGGGAAAATTTTGTTTTTTTCACCACTTTCAAGACTTCATCCCTCCACCATAAGCGCATACAGGGTGATAATACCCTGATCATTTCCCCCCCACAATGTCTTAGGGAGTGATAATCCCTTATTCATCACCATGTCTGCATAGTTACAAGAGCAATAGTTCATGTTCTAAGTGAATTTGGAGCTTGTTTTGATTCCTTTATATTATTTATTTGCCTCATACCTTTACATTAGGATGCTCCATGCTTGATTATGGTTTTAATTGAGTAAATTTTTGTGATTATCACATGTTTTGTTTCCTCTTTTGAGTTTGCATTTCCTTCAAATTGTGAAATGTACACTACCCTAGGTTAAATTGATCCTTTGGCCAAGTCTATTTCATCAATAGTTTGATCCTCATCGACTGTAGGTTTTTTGACTTATGTTACATTGATTCCAAGAAATTCTAAGTGTTTTACTTGTTTTCTTTTGGAGTCCTTTTCATTGATTTAGGATTGCATATGTTGCATTAAGTCTTGTTTTTGAGTTTCTCGTTCTTATACTCTTGGGAAAACTTATGATCCCTTGAGTGTAATCCTGAACTATTTTGGACGTGTTGCAACTTTGCATTGATATTTTATATTTTCTACTTGAATTTTGAGGTTTCATAGAGTGGTTTTCCTTTAGTTTTCATTTTGGATTCTTGTTTGAACAAGTGTTGAAAGAGTCCTTGTGTTTGGATTCTTTTAGCCTAGTTGAGTGCTTGTTTTCTTCATATTCTTTAGCTTTGGGATACTATGTGAGTGTCATTGAGTTATTTCATTCTGATTGAAAGCAAAAGAAGAATCTCCTTTGAGTTTTCATGTAATTTGAAAAGAAGAAAACAAAAGTTTTGCATCCTACTTTCATAGGTGGAGTGTTTTGGTACATGTTTTAAAGAGAAAGTTGCATGGTATTGGGAATTTATTTGGGTTGAGAAGAAAAATTACTCCTCTCCTTTCCTCAGATAGAATTCATTGAAACAAAATATTTGCATTTCATTCTTTCTAGATGGTTTTGGAGTCGAGTCATAACACCATCAATTTCACTTTCGCTTATCATATTGAGTAACAAAAAACCATTAAAAGGAACAAGGTGCATAATCTAAAATTAATTAGACTTTTCCCTTTGATTGCAAACCAACAAGTATAGGATTTTAGGTACTTGATAGTAGGGTGGAGAGTTAACTCTTAAGGGCCACAGGAATGAAACTATAGAATACTAGAGAGTGTAAAATCCAATAGTAACAATTAACGTTAGTTGGGAAAGATCCTGTCACACGGGAGTCAAACACAAGGTCAGGCGAAGAGATCGATTGAGATTCCCCTTCTTTCGTTTGCCTAGTGGGACTACTAGAAGTTTAGGGATTTGAAGAGTGGAAAGTCCTCGAGGTGACACCACTTCTTCTTATTTTTTGGGTTGCTAATTTTTTTATGGTATTCATAGACCCATTTGCTAGTATTGATTGTTGAATGTACCACCCCCCAACCATTTGTTGTGAATTGGTAAACATAGTAACCTCTCCTAGGATTCTAAACAGGTGACTGCAAGGGGGATTCCTTATGTAAGGGAGGTTCTTTATGGTACTTTCAACATGCATTCAATCTCCACTTCAATGAATTGGGAGGTTATTTTCCTGTGAGCTCTTACTTGCACCATGGCGGATTGTTGCGTGAAGGTTATCATAACTTTTTCTCATTTCTTCTTTGACGACCTCATCTCCCATCTCTAGAATATCCTTACTTCCTTTCTCCCTATCATAAGGGATTTTTTTTCTTTCCCTCCTCTTGTAGGGACTTTGGTAGTGTGTGTTCTTTGAAATTTAGTAGACCCTAGGTTGAATCAGCGTCCATCACATCAATTCCTGAGGCAACCAACCCAGGGATCCCGTTTCACAGAGGATCTTATGCTTTTCCTTGTTTTGGAAACATTGTTCCTCCCTACATCACTACATTGACACTTTTCTACTTCACTATGGGGTTACCATTATGTTGTTTTTCCACTCCTTTGGTCCCGAATGCCCTTATTGCTCCCCAAGAAAGCTCTCCACAGCAAGAACATCAATCTCTTGTTGACCCTTTTCCTTCTTCACCTATAGTGTCTTCTTCCCTTTCTTCTTCCTCTTTTGGTGAAAGAATTGAAGCTAGTAATAAGGAGGGTAAGAAGAAGAAGAAAAGGAAGAAGAAGAAGAAGAAAAATAAGCAAGGGGGAATCAACTAACCACTGTGGTGAGTGTTGATAATGTTGCAAAGCTAACCAACACAGGTCACAAACTCAAATTCCCTTGCAGGATTTGTAAGGGTGACCACCTTCTTAACTATTTCCCTGGTATTCCCAATATCTTAGAAGTGTGGTCCTCGGGTTCTCAACAACTTTTGTCGCCAGCCACTGTAAGTCATTCTGGTGACAACCCATCAATCAATGATCATCAAGTTGGGGGAAAAAAAGGTAAAGTTAGGATTCCTTTCCAGTTATGCAAGGAAATTCACCTTACCTACCTTTGTCCTTGTATGGATGAAGCTTCACAATTGTTGGAATACATTGTTTTTTCCCAACAACAACCTCCATCCACTTCCCATGAGTCCTCTCCCAACCAACCATTGGTTTATGAAGTGGTCGGTCTAATTCAATCCTAGGCTACCCCACTCTTCCCTTGGAGAGTGAATTGAATACCACTAAGGTTTTCTTGCACCTCATATTTCTACATATAAGGGGGGATTTTACCCATTTCAATAGAACTCTCTCCAAGTATGAAGGTCATTTCCATTGATTGGAATAGTCTGGTGGAGCCTCACCTTCCTTCCTACCTTCCTTTCCAAATCATTGTGTAGGTTCATAATACGACCATACATCACACTATTGTTGAAGAAGGTGCTTATGTTATCATTCTATCCTCAACCACTTGGTAAGCTATGGGTTCCCCTCAGCTTGTGTCAGTTACCCATCATCTGTTGGATTTTAATAGATGATCCATTGAACCTTTATGGATCCTTCCTCAGATTCTCATCACCTTAGGAGGGAAAATTTTCAGTATTGATGTTATGGTAGTCCAAGGCCCTTTCGACTTTAATTTACTTCTTGGGAAGGACTATTCCTATGCTATGAAAGTTGTTGTATTCACACTCTTTTGAGTGATGCATTTCCCTTATAATGGAAACATTGTGACCATTAACTATATTTTGTCCATTGGTCCTGATCTGAATATTGTCCATATAACTTCCTTGAATGTTCCTTATATGAAAGTGGTATCCCTCCCGCCATGGGTTAATTATGTGGTATCATTTCCCATGCCTTTGACTGCTAATGAGAAGGAGTTTCTCACTATATGATCAACTTATTTAGACTTAGATCCAGTAGTTGACATGGTGAACCCTTCAATGGGGGTTTTGGAGCTTGATCTTTCCCCGGTTTCCCATATTGAGTCTCTTTACATACATTCTTTCCAACGCATTATTCTTCCATCTGATGAAGATCTCTTAGAATCAATGGTCAAGACCCATGATTATAGTTCACTTTCTGTGTCAAGATTGTTAAAAAATGAAATAGATAACCATGATCATAGTTTATTTTCCATGTCAATCTCGTTAAAAAATGAAATAGACCCCCCTCCAATTGAGTCAAGTCTTCCACTAGATCTAGTACATGAACCTTCATTTCTTCTGCCTGTGTCAATTGATCCCCTTTCTTCCTTCATATCTGGTGAGCCTATTCCTATTAGTAGCCATGAGTCTAATCAAGTGCAGAAGAAGAGTTGGTGGATGAAACAAATCATGGGGGGCATGTCTCGAGCCTCTGGACATCATGTTGGAGTTAAGCCGCTATCTTCTTTTGATGATGCTTGGGGAAAATTACCAACTTCTAGACATCACATTGGGAAGAAACCCATCAATGTGTATCATTTCGAGCATAGTTCATTTTTGGTTTCAAGTTTGTTAAAAAATGAAACCAACCTCGAGTACAATTTCATTCTATGTTTCAATCTCATTAAAAAATGAAGTAGACACCATGAGAACAATTTCATTCTCTGTTTCAAGCTTGTTTAAAAATGATGTAGGCACCTCGAGCATAGTTCATTCTTTGTTTCAATCTCATTAAAAAAGGAAGCACACATCTTATTGTCTGCTTAATGGTTTTTCTTGATATTGCTTCGTTGTTATTTGTCATCTCACTTGCTTATGGTCATTGAAATTATGCTTGACACTAGTCGTTCACATCACGTTGCTCCCATTTTGTTATTACCCTCTAGAGAGACATGTTGTTGTGAGTGGTCCACATTTGCTATACCTACTTGCTAATGCCCTATCGCAGTCATTGCTTAGGATTTGTTCCTCCCATTAGAAATTAGTTGCATGCCATTCATTCTCTCTAGATGATCTTAGTATTTGCTTTTTCTCATGCTTATAAATACATGAGAATAATTTATCGAGTATAATTTTATCACTTTTTCTCGCTCGTAAAAACTATATGAAAACATAACTCTTTGGAGTCTCCTTTAAGCTCTTTTCAGACTCTCTAAACATGAAAATGTTGTTGAGTGAGCTTGTTTCCTTTCACAGTCATTAAAATATTTGAAAGGGCATCTATTCAATGTAAGTTTAACCCTTTTTCAGACCGGATGGACTAATTACAAAAAAAGAATACTCTAGTCAATCTTGATTAGAATAGTTCTCCCTTGTATTGTTTTTCACTTTTCTGGGCTTGGGAGACTAAATTTACAAAAAAGAACACCCTTGGAGTCTTCTTTAAGATCTTTTCGAACTCTCTAAACATGAAAAGACCATTGATTTTACCTTCTTTGGACTTGTAAAATTATACATCGAAGGACCCATATGGGACCGAACCCCTCCTTATTAGGTTTTGTTAAACATGTGATGAGGGACTCATTGAATATGAGGTATACTGAGCATCTGTTATCCCACTCAAGCTCATTGAGAAACAAAGAGGTACTCACCATTCATGGCGGGGGAAATTTGAGGGAAATGGGTCAAGTTTTTTGGAAACCATTATGGCAATTATTTTTTGTCTCCCTTGAACATGGCACCTATTTGTGTCTTGTCTTGCAGTTGGGTAATATGCTTGTATCTGATTATTACCAATCCTATACTCATTTGTCCCACCCGAAGGGTGTCCCAGTTATCGCCACACTATGTTTTGGTATATACCTCATTGAGTCAATGTTGCCAAGTCTTTTGTCATGCCTCACAATGTTCAAGGGAAGTTTCGGCCCAAATCAACCACTCTGTAGTATTACCAACATTCATCCTTGTGTCAGTTTGTTCTCATTTAAACCATTATCTTACATCACTTTCTGGTGTCATTTTCATGTCGATGATGAGGGAAACATCATGGCCCTCCTTCAACGAGTCTATTCATGTTGACTTCAAAAAAATTATCCAGGAATTAGACTTAGAAAATAGTTAGTACCTTGGAACCTACATACCCCAATGGTAGGTCTCTTCGCTTTCGAAAATAGGTTTAAATAATTGTCCTATTATCAAATGATCACACGAATGTTTGACTTCAACTCATTTATTCACATTAGTTGGAATGTGCTAGGGTACCTTGGGAGTCATTGTCACCATTGGTGCTTTCTCTCACACTTGTTAACGGTATACATCAATGAATGGTAATCAAGTGGTTTATAACATTTTATACATCAACACATCTATTCACATGGCTAGATTCATACTATTTCAAGATCGGGACGAAGACCCTGGGAATGCACCTCAATTATGTGCCTCACCCAAGTTGCGATGGAGATTATTTGAGTGCTTAAGAAGATTCTAGTATGGCCATCATGTTGGAAATATCACGAATGTATATGTTGTCACATAGATCCACTTTGTATTGGTATGTGTCTATGTTTTTGTCATATCGTAGCTCAACTATGTATTATTTCATGGCTATGATCTAATTGATTCATGGAGATATGGATCCACATTGTATCTTTGGTGGCCATATCCTTAGTTAGTGTTTTCATGGATCCACAGTGTGGTGGTCAATGGTCATGATTTGAGTCAGTGTATTCTGAGCATGTGTATGCCTACCTCGGGGATGATATGTATATATTGTTTGATGTTTGTTTCCACCTTGCTACCAACTCTCCTATTCCAACACCCTCACATACATGTTTTTGTAAAGTGTCTCAGCCATCAACTTTTCTTATGACTTCCCACTTTAGGAGGCATATGTTACACACCTAACTGTCGCACTACCAAATGTCACACTTAAGTGTCATAAGTGTTGCAACTGTTATACACCTAAGTGTTGCACTACCAAATGACACACTTAAGTGTTAAACTTAAGTGTCACACTTTAACAAGTGTCACAAGTTCATCACCATGAGAAAGTGTATGTATAATTCCTAGACATGTTGAAGAAGAAACCTATCAGTTGGAGGTCAAAATACTACCTTTTTCCTTGA
>CBVK0100728415.1:0-17591 GCA_900067695.1 Picea abies
CAAGGTAGGAATGGAAATTTCGAACATAGCAAGTCACACTACTGGAAAGATGGATTATATAGTTTCAAAAAATAAATGGGACTCTAGAGGCCATGTGCCATTTACTGCATGGATACCACATGTGCTTCATGCTGCTTGCCACATCTTCGTTGCAGTTTCCATCCGCCTCCATTACTTTTTCCCCATCCCTGTGCATTTATTCCCAATTCAACCTGGCAGGGATTACGCTGCCATGCAACACTTGTTAATATTAATAATATTATTTATACTATTAATAATACTATCATAATAACCTATTAATAGTATTAATAGTATTAATATAATAATATACTATTTATACTCCCCGGATGGGGTGCCAGTGCAGGATAGATGTCACCAGGAGGGACCGCGAAGAGGCCAGCATGGTGATGGCCATGTGATAGGAGCGTGGCACACCATCCCACCACCCTCATGCATTTAAGCCCTGCTAGCATAGGCCTAGGCACCATTACTCTCGGTGCGCCTGGCCTCAGATCGTTGTCTTTTCGATGGCACCGAGCCATGAATTCGAATTTACTCTACTCATGCGCCTTTGCCTCCTTCAACTGCCTCGACACCATGCCTCCTACCAGATGCATTTACAAAGGTTCCTTCCCAATGCTGAGACCCCCTAAAACTTGCATTACTTCCAGCTACACCTTCATTACCTATGCTTCCTCCATGTGCTTGCATTTCCCCTCAGTGCCACCGAAATGCCAAGGCAAAGGGGAAAATCAAAGCGCTGCTCGACCTAGCAGCCAAGCCGACCGCGAGTGGTTCTCATACCCCCGCTTGCACCATCCCCTAACTCATTACCTGCTTCATCTTCCTCGCACTCTTCTTATTCATATTCTTGACAAAGTCCCATTGACCTCCCGATCCTCTCCTCTCCCTCTACAAGTCAGCTGGAATGGATTGCCCTCTCTGAAAAATCATTGGGTTTCAACCTGGGGCCTTCTTTCAATTTTTCCTCCTCCTCGTTGTCGTTTCTTGCAGTCCCACCAAATTCATCGGTGAGCACACCAGTCCAGCAAGAGAACCCTGCATCTAGTCAGCCTCACCTGGGAGTGACACCAAATCTCCTCGGGCCACAACCAGGGCCTCATTCCTTCTCGGATTCAATACCAGAATCACAATTGCAGGACAGCCTTGTTATCCTACAAGGTATGGTATTTGAACTACGACAAGGCTTGGATGACCTTCATTTTTTATTGGAAATCATGGACGAAAAGGCTTCAACACTCATGCAAATGCTCTCCACTCTGCAGGGGGCTTGCCACTCGACACCGGGAGCAGGCGAAGCTGCAGGGGAAGGAAATGGAGATGACTTAGGGGATGGAGGAGCAGACGCTACAGGGGTTGGCGACGAAGAAGATTCAGGCTTTTCCATGCATGTTCCCATGGAAGAGGAAGGTACACTTGTCGAAGAGGAATGTCTTGGCGGCAACTTCGACACAGGAACGACCATGTACGAGGCCATGGAGGAGGGGGGTACATGGGCCAAAGCAGAAAGGGTGGGAGGCGACGTCGACACAGGCGTTGCCATGCATGAGCATATGGAGATGAGGGGGGCAATTGTCGAAGAGGAAGTTGTGGACCCAACGACCTTCGCCACCTCTCAATGCATGTGGCCGTGCTACAGGCCAACCGCATGATCGACACAGGTGTCTTTATGTTAGTTTAGCCAAGTGTTTGGTTTTCTTTTGCCTCATAGAAATCATGACCATGTTTGATATGTTGTTTTTTTGAAAATTATAGTTTTTATGTTTAACAGTTCATTTATTACGGTCCAAAACTCTTGATGACATTGTAACTCTGGTTTTTGAAGGATTTTTATACAACTCTTACGTGCAAAAAAAAAAAATTTATCAAATTTTAAATTAAAAAATATATTTTATTTATGAAAGAATAATTACTAAGTATTTTTGAAAATTTACATTTTATTTATGGGTAATGAAATCACCCAAAATCACAATTTTATAATGGTTAAATGGTTTTTTTGAATACATGTATTGATTAAGCTTCTTCAAAAACACCAAGATACTCAAAATGTTATCTCAACTATTAAAATCACCAATTTTGAGGGGTTGTTTAAAAGTTTTATGAAATGGTTTTTTTGGCAGCTATATGAATTTGTACTAAATAACTAGTTTTGGTTGTTTAAAACCTATTTCTAAATGCAGAAATGGATTCAACATGCTGAAAAACCTGAGGGGCACTCAGATTATACAGAAATAATCACTCAAATCTGAGGATCTAACAAATTCTAGTGGAATTTGGAAAAATGTCCACCTAAAATATTGACTGAAAAATAATTATATAGTAGAACTTTTAAACTACTACATATTCTAAATTTCAAACCATATTTTAGACAATATTAAATTACAGATTTTAGACATTTAGATTAAGTCATTTGCGTCATCAAAGCTGGGATAAAGTTGCTGTGTTAAATAGTCCATAAAAAATTGTGAGGTTGTTCTACTTTTTAGGGTTTTTTGGGTCATTTCGATTATACAAACTTAGCCACTCAAATTTATAAATCCAACCATTCCTCACTAAATTTCAAGCAAAATGAAAAGAAAAAAATAACGAAAAAATATCCCAATATAAAACGTTTAAACTACGCTATTTTCGGCTAAAGACGAAGCATTTTGGGGAATTTGAATCTTCACGCTATCCTCAAGTCTCCGACAAATTCGTTGTCCCCACGCATGCCCAGACCACATGTTCTGCTCAGATGTCAGGGATCGGATCTGATAATTAACAATGATAAATTCGGAGGAAGAGAAGCAGCGAGGTAACTTCGAGAGTCCTGAGGAGTATGCTTTAGGTCACATCAACGCTATTAGGTCCACGCGGCTTCACGTTGGCTTTCTTGCGTAATAATACTGGATCTCGCTTGATCCAGCATCCCACTCCCTGACAAATCAGGTGAAGAAAAAGAACAATCAACCGTGCCATCTAAAAGGGCCCGGTGCGCTCATACGTACTCTCACAAGATAAGACGTATGTCCCATTCCCCACTCCATTTCCACGTGGTGACGTCCCATGTCCGCCTAGGTACAGTGTAAACAAATCTGGCCTGACAGACAGCCTACCTAATGGCTGCCGGGATCTGTCTAGGCTAGGGACAAAATCAACCCCGGTCCACAATGCAGGCCGTGTAGGCTGTAGCAGCAGATTGCCGGGCCTAATCCGAGGTCGATTCCGTTTGAAAGAGTATCAAATCAAACCATAAATAGTGGAGCACTAGGATTCTAAAAAAATAATCACTTAAATTTAATAATTTCTCACCGGATTTCGATCAATCATCATCTCATAGAATTTTTAACCTACAGGTTTTGAGATAGAATCTTTAACTTACAGTTTTTGGGATATGTGAGATAACCCCATCTTTACAGGGTTATCAATATGCAGATCAATATACACCGTCAGATATATCCTAAAGTATATACAGGACTATCAATATGCAAGAATGCGGCAAGTGATATATACACCGTCAGATATATCCTAAAATATATACCAAGACAATCCGAGATATATATCAACTTTTACAGTCTTAAAAACTCAACAACAAACTGCATATTGATCGCCTCTCTACAAACAACTACAGTGTAAAGCCACCGCGTTATTATTCGTGGAGCTTTCTCTCTGATTAAGTTATTTATTGTCGTTTAATCTCTGATTCCACGATAAAATTTAATGCTGATAATTATATATAAATATACATCGTCGGATATCGGCCCATATACATTGCACACTTTATATTTATGTGCCAAGGAGATATACACAAAGACTACCTGATAACTATCATTGGTTCATACGATGGCAGTGGTCCGACACCAGCCTTAATCATCCATACCCATCAGTATCAATTCCAAATACGATGTACTAAGTGCATTATTTCATCATTAATGATCCGACTTGGTCATTTTCAAAAATCGCAATCTACGAATGTATGACACCAGATCAAATTCCTTATCAGTCTATTAAAACTCTCGAGGGACTCAATAAGGAAGTATGCAAACTTCAAAGGTACCTCGCCGATTCTGTCGCCCTCACCGCTTTCACCGCCTCGTACTGTTCATCCCCGGAGTCCCTGCCTTTTTACTAACCCCGAACTGCTCTCTGAGATCAAATCAATAAAGTATTCTGTGCGTCAATAAAATGATGAAAGTGGCGTGATTGTGGGACGTTTTTCAAAGAAAGGATGTTGAATTGAGAATCAGTCAGGCTGCACAGTATGAATTTTGAAACGAGGGGCTAATCGGGCGGACAGGTCCACATTAAATGCTTTCGGTATGTTTATAAGCATGGATGTTCCAGGGAAACAATATGTATTGTAAAGAAATGGCAGCCTCCTCTTCCACTTCTTCTTCTGCTTCAGCTTCAGGTTCAAGCACGGCCTCATCTCCCTGTGCTGCTTGTAAATTCTTGAGGAGGAAGTGCACGGTAGAGTGCATTTTTGCACCATATTTTCCACCCGAGCAACCCCATAAGTTTGCAAGCGTTCACAAGATCTTTGGGGCAAGNNAAATCAGCAAGCTGCTCAACGAACTGTCTCCCGAACAGAGAGAAGATGCAGTGAGTTCTTTGGCGTACGAGGCAGAGGCAAGGGTGAAAGACCCTGTTTACGGTTGTGTGGGAGCGATCTCAGTTCTGCAAGGGCAGGTGCAACAGTTGCAGAGAGAGTTGGCAGAGGCCCGTGCGGATCTTGCCCATTATACAGCCATGGAAATGGGAATACAGGGAATTCATGGAGTTCCTGTTCATCATTCTTCCCAGGGGCTTCTGGAATTAAGGAGAGAACGAATTCTAGAGTTAGCAAGACTGCAGGGATCAGGAGGTCCTTGCAGCGAGGCACTCGGAGCAGCAGCAGCAGCAGGCATTTACAATATCGCATCATGTCCTCCTCCTCCTCTTCTTCCCCCAACGCATCCTCCTCCAGCTTGTACTACATGTACAACCATCGCCAGTGAGGGTGGCAGTGGCTGCAGCAGTGGCGGAGGTGGTGTAGGAAACTCTGGCAGCATCAGACACTATTCATCTCCACCATGATTAATGTTCATCATCTGTTGAACATGGAGAATGAGGTATTGAGCTGAACCCAAATAGTTGCATATGCTTTAATATAAGAACCAGTGGTTGGGCCAGGTGGGCTTATGTGTAATTATTAGACTCTGAGAATGATTCTGTTGGTGTAGGATGCAATCTTTGGAGCCAAATTTGATATGATATTTCAATATATTCTAATTATCCAGAGTCATATGATCGAATATCATTTTCATGTACTTAGTATTAGTATTGTGAAGTGCAGGGATGACATTAGATGATTTTTTTGGATCGTTCATTTAATCGAATATTATTTATGTACTTAGTATCAGTATTGTGAGGTGCTGGGATGATATTAGCTGGAAAATTTTCGATCGTATTGTAAAGTGATTCGATAACATTAGTTGATTTCCTTTTCGATCATTTTTTTATTAATGTGAAATGCTTGGTTGACTTCACCTTTCCTTTCTTGCAAGAGCAGAATCTGTGAAACAGTGGATTGAGATTGTATCGTTTAGTTTTTAAATTATAAAATGGTTAAGGATTAGTTAAAAAAACAAAATAAAAAATTTATAAATATATACATATTTAATTAGTATGTATTCATTTGAATTTAGATTTTTCAAAATTTAAAGGTTTTGAAAAATAAAATGTAAAAAAGTTTTTTAAACTGATATTTTTACTTTGATAAATTTAATATTTGTATATTTATTATTTATTGACCTAATAAATTTAATATTTTAATATAAATAAAAATAATATTTATTGATTAAATAACCATTTGGTTACCATAATAACATCAATTATTATTATTCACTTTTATATAAATTAATTTTATTAAACTTTCGACCAAATGAAATAACATAACACCCGACGTAACAATATTTACATTATATCCTGAACTAAAAACTAACACTGTTTTTATCCTTGCATAACATTAAAACCATAAACTTCTCAATGTAATTGATTTATGAAAATAAACAACTGTTTCACCGCCTTAATTTACTCGTATCATTTCTTTGTACAAAGACAATGAAAAACCATAAAACTTCTCAATTTAACTGAAGTACAACGAAGACAAGAAACCGTTTCATTACATGAGTTTTCACGTCTCATTTCTTTGTAAGGGATTCTGAAAATGCCTCGATTATTGAAATCACTCAATACAATGGAAAAGTCTTTCTAATTCTGCCTCCTGATGTTATTTGATATACAAACATATGTTTATTTGTGAACATTTAATTCATAAATTCAGGCAATGCCTTTTAATGTTGACAGTTGTCATTCTGCCTTGAAAAAAAAGGAAAGAAAAGCCTGTCCAGGCAGTTATAGCTTCATAAATATTTACTTATAGCTAAAATTATTAATAAAACAAACAATTATAATTATAAGAAATCTGTTTTATGATGAAACATGTATTTATTTGAAAATTTCTATGTCTGACTAAAGATCCCATATGAATTACTTCGGATTCAACAAATACTTTTGAAGTAATAATTTGGTCTTAATTTTTATATAGAAAGCTGCATAAATTCATGGCCATATAATTATGTATACAACCAGAAAAATTACTACTAAGACGAACAATTATAAGAAATCTCTTCTGGTATGAAACATGTATTTATTTGAAAATTTCCTGACTGGCTAAAGATACCATATGAATTACGTCGGATTCAATGAATGCTTGCTTTCTAAGTAATAATTTGGTGTTAATTTTATAGAAAACTGCATAAATTCATGGCCAGATAATTATATATACAACCAGATATTTGAGTGGAAAGTGAATTAGGTTCTGCAGATTCATTACTTAACAGAGTGACAAAGCAAAATCATTCCAGGCAACAATTGAGAATAAGGAAATTTAAGATGCCAAATTGCTAGGTTTCACTTTCGGCAACCTTAATAACTGTTGTGAGAGAAAGGAGTTGTGCTTCTCTAACACTATTTTGGAATTTCAATTTTACTTGCATGATCTAACCAACCTTTTAATAACTAACCATCCTTTTAATCATTTATTACTTTAGCTGTTACATTATATGTTCACATCCATAACATTCTTTTCAAATAAGATATGTAATAAAAATTTTAAACCATGGATCACCTTGTCTCTTTAGATAAGATTTAAACTCAAACAAATACTGCAGATAACTTTTGCACCCAACAAATATGGGTTTGTATCGATGACCTCAACCAAAGAGGATTTTACTAAATAACTTATAACCAATCATTATGAACTACAATCAACAATTATAAGTTTTAACATGAATGACTTTAATATATTCAAATAAAATAACATAATGATGTTATATTGTAGATAATAATAAATCTGAATGGTTGTACAATATGATGATGATGATGATGATGGTGCTAGTTAAAGTGTACTGAGATCAAAATTGGTATATAGGACTTTAAGTAAGAGATTACTTGGATCTTTTTAAAATGTTATTTCGATACTTAAAAAGTTTTTATGACTAACAAGGTTACTAAGGTTGGTATTGTGACAAATATTTTGAAATTGAGATCTAATTTGGGTATTGGAGATTGCTCAACACCCAATTTCACTATACAGCTCACTAGAATTAGTTCTTATTTCAACAATATTAATTCTCTTCTTTAAACTACTCAAAAGAGAGCTTATAATATCTTATTTTTCTTTTATCCTCTGTTTATTTATGACACCATAGATTATCCTTAAATTTAACCCATACTTAACATCATTATGCCCTCCCAACTTAAAACAGTGTTAAAAATTAAGTGTAAAATTTTGTGATATTGTAATTCTTATGTGTACAACTTTTTGATACTTTTATAATAGCATATAACGAGGGATAGGAGAACAAAATGAGGAAGACTATTCGCTGTCTTCATTAAGGCAGTGGTCGATCCAATCGCATTCAATGGTGTTGCCACGTTGAGGGGGCACAGACCAATATTGCAGCATGGTTTGTTACAAGACCAGGAAGACTGGCGGGATTTGCATGCTAGAGTGAGTGTGTAACCTTATGCCAGAGTGCTACACGTAAGACTGTTGAACTATGCTGCCAACCTATACACAACACTTTGTCATGCAGATCCACATTCTCTGTAGAAGCACAGCTTTCTTTTGCAAGCCCATACTTACTAAACTGACTTTCTTCTCCAGTCCAATGTTAGATGCAGTTTCAGAAATTACTTTTGCCACTCTGAATCTAACTTCCTGCTCAGGACTACACAACTAATTGCAAAGCTTGTTTTCTAATTTACTTTTGTGGTGTGTACCACTTCTCTACATGGGGCAGTTGTCCTTTAAGGTCGATCTCATGAAGATTCCTTTTACTTTTCAGGTGACTCAGTTTTTTCTCTCTAAGATCGTGTCTTCATCTAGCTCTATAACATTTGCTACAATATGTTCAAGAAGCAGTGCTGCCGTTCCATCTTTCAACATGATGGCTCATATGGCTTCAGAAAATCCACTGGTTGAAGACTAAGATGTATCCCATGTAACGACAGTCCAGTGGAATAAAATTCTATCCAATATGATCAACGATTGTGTACGGTCATATCTAAGTGGCTTTGGGTCATTGGCCTTTACAAAGACATGCCTTATAAAGGTGAATGCTAATTGTATCGTGCAAGGCATAATTGTAGTGGCGCTGATATTTACATTCCAAGTTTTTGTTTATTTATGACTGAAGAAGTGCAACTGTTATAACATTGTGCTATTCACTTGTATTTTTGGGATTGAAAGGAAATGCTCCAATACCTTGTATGTTCTTGCATGGAAGGAAATGCATGTCTTCAGTTTTTTTTTGGGTTCATCCATCAATTTTCAAATCCAAACTAAAAGTGAGTGAAGAATATGTCATTACGCTCTAATATATTATTCAAATAATATAATCAAACATGATAAATCTTGAAGCACCCATATTTTGTTTAGAAACAACCATGCAACTTGTTTGTGATACAGTGTTTTCAATGAAAATCATTATGACAATTTTGTTAAAGCAATAAAAAAATTACCATCTCTCTATTGACATGAGTAATTGAGTAATTATCTTTGTTGGTCATGGATGACAACTTTGTTACATGAGTAGCCTTTTGGTTAATGTTTATGAAAAACATATCTTTTGCTGGCATGTTTTTGGTTGAAATCTAAGAACCCATGGACATTCTACTTAAGAAATGCAATTGTCTCCCACTGATTCAACTCCTACTTATACCTATTGATGTGCTCCTACCTGCTGATCAGAGAAAAGAGACCAAGCTTGAAAACTGGTCCCGATTTCTTCTTCTTTTACTTTAATAAGCAAGCCGGGACCAAATTCCAAATGAGATGAACAAATTGCACTGTGGATTTCATAGGACTTCTGCCTCCAAAAATGTAAAAACATCGCAATGGACCCTTAAGTGTGCGCGCGCAGGTACCTCGCTAGTTATGTCTCCTTTACCACTACCACCGCCGCGCACTGTTCACTCTCCCTGCCTTTTCAGTAACCCAGAACTGCTGCTTCTGATATCAAATCAATAAAGTATTCTGCGCGTCAATTAGATGATGAACATGGTACTAGGTAGTACGGGGACGTTTTTCAAAGTAAGGCTCCTTTTTAGTTCAGTCTCAAGGGAGGGAAGTTAAATTCTTGAGACTCAAGCTGAAAAGCATGAATTTTGAAAGCAAGGGATAGTCTGGTGGACAGCTCTATGTTCACAATTAACATTAAATCCTTTTGGTATAATTATCAGCATGGATGTTGCAGGGAAACAACATATCTAGTAAACAAACGACATCATCTTCTTCTTCTGCTTCAGGTTCATGTTCAAGCTCAAGCTCATCTCCCTGCGCTGCATGTAAATTCCCGAGGAAGTGCACAGCAGAGTGTGTCTTCGCACCATATTTTCCACCCAAGCAACCCCATAAGTTTGCGAGCGTTCACAAGATCTTTGGGGCCAGCAACATCGACAAGCTGCTCAACGAGTTGCCTCCCCACCAAAGAGAAGATGCAGCCAGTTCGTTGGCTTACGAGGCAGAGGCGAGGGTGAAAGACCCTGTTTACGATTGCGTGGGAGCGATCTCACCTCTGCAAGGTCAGGTGCAACAGTTGCAGAGAGATATAGAAGAGGCGCGTGCAGATCTTGCCCGTTATATAGCCATGGAAATGGGAATGCAGGGAATTCATGGCGTTCCCGTTCATCATTCATCCCATAGGCTTCTGGAATTAAGAAGAGAACGAGTTCTAGAATTAGCCCGACTGCAAAGATCAGGAGGTCCTTGCAGCGAGGCACTGGGATTAGCGGCAGCAGCAGGCATCTACAATATCACAACCTCTTCTCCTTGTCTTCCCACCCATCCTACTTCACCCTATTCTCTTTCTCTTCCTACCCATCCTCCTCCAACTTGTACCCCAACCCACACAAGATGGCGTGAATTCATCAGATGGGGTGTATATATATAAATGCATGCTGGGTTAACTTCAGAGGTTGAGAGCTTTGAACATTATGCAAGAATTTGAACATTGTTTCTTCAAGTTGGCTGCCTCTGTAGCATGTGTCATTTTATAACCTACAGGATTAGAAACCAGTCTTGAAATGAACATATAGATAGAAAGGGAGATTCTCGGTTATGACTATCTTTGATGTTTCTTTTTTTCTTAAAATTCTCTCATAGACAGGGTAAATTTATGTCCTGGATTAACCCATGCTGCAACATATTATTATCTAGTCTTTATATGTATTTAAACTTTATTTTTGAATTTACAGCTTGTGTATAATTACGTTAGGAGTATACTTATTGACAATAGGTATAATTAATGCTCTTTTAATCTTAAATCCTAATTTGATGGCTGTAGGTATAATTAATGTTCTTTTAACCTTAAATCTTAATTTGATGGCTGTGTATTGAAGATGCTGGCATATTTTTAGCGATCCTCTTCAGATTTATTGTTCATAACTTCTTTTCATTTATTAAGACATCCATTAACATGTTTATTTGTTTACATTTAAGTAATCACATTATAAAACGCCCCTCCAATGCTTGCTGTAATAGACTATCTGCCTTGATTTCATTTATTAAGACATCCATTAACATGTTTAATTCTTTACATTTACTTAATCACATTATAAAACGCCCCTCCAATGCTTGCTGTAATAGCCTATCTGCGTTGAGCAACCACAGGTTATGTAGGCTGCGCTAGTTATTACATAATTATTACATTGTAGAATGATTCTGTGGAGCTGAATATGATCTGATATTTCAGATATATGATCCGTAGTCAAATGATGGAATATCGTTCATTTACTAAGTATTATAGAGTGCTCAGAAGAGACATGAACTGAATTCCTTGCAAGAGTAGAAACCTGTGAAAATAAATTCTGGATAAGACTGGACACAGTCAGACAGTCATACAAGACTCTGTCCCTTGATCAGCCCTGCAGAGTCGCAGCAAAAGCTGTAGTTTTTCGGTGTGAGTAAATGCCGGCTTCATGTTCATTGTTTGAGACAGTACATCACATCTTTACTTTTGGCTTGTATATAAATTGTATGGGCCGAGAAACTTACTCGTCTGACAAAACGATAAGAAAAACGCCTTACTAATAGAGAATTCAATACTTTTGCAGTTGTACATATTGTTACTGTTTGTTTGTAGTTGAAACGGTACAGGAAATTATAGGAAGCAGTGTTGCTGACTTCACAGTACTAAATTGTTGGTTTGTTCGAGTTTTAGATGAAAATGACTTCACAGTACCAAATAAATATAGGAAGCAGTGTTGTTGACAAGTAGAGGAGAAAGTTTGTTTAATAAAGATGTTGTCTAACTGTTTTAGGAAATAGTTTTAATTATTTGAATTTGACTATTAAAATTTGTAAAAAAATATTATTTTCTATGGAAGGAAATCATGTGCCTTGTAAATGGAAGGAAATATGTAAAGGTCTCAAGTTCCATTATCACCTAATTGAACAAACTGGAAGCTAATTCAATTCATATCATAAACATCATAATTATAATAGGTTTAAAGACATAAAATTGTTGAACAAATTGGAAACCAATTCAATTCATATCATAAACATCATTAATTCAACATAATTATAAATAAATAATGAATACTTATTTTTCTAGGAATTTAATCACCCAATGTTTGTTTATAGATGAAAGAAGTTCCAATCAACTATATGATCTCTATTGCATTTAATTTTTTTTAAACATGATCACCTTTGATTTAAGGCTATGAATCCACAAAGGTGAAATGTTCTATGGTTGGCTTTAGCTCTCTTCAGAGAGCCCAATTCCCAAAACTAAATTTGTTAATTCTTACAATGATTTCAATCCACCATCATTGTTTTCCCATCATCTTCTTTGTTGCCACAGAGTTCCTCGTGCTATTCCATTTCCCTCCAAGGCTCCAGTGCATATCGGTCAAGAAATCTCACCATTAGGAAATCCAGGGATTATCAATTATAATTTTCTCAATGACAACCATTTTCCATACATAATCATAACTCGCAGTTTGTTAGATCCTACATCTATCTCAATCAACTTTCCCTCCTTCCACTTAGCTTGCACAACCCAAGGAATGGGATCCCCGTCTATGCCACTTAGTCCTTCGGGATATACCACTTCTCTCGAGGGCTCCAACATAGTCTAGTCAACAAATCTTATTGTTGGGATTCTAGGGATTCTCAATTGTAATTAAGTTTACTCAATAACAATAATTTCCCTTATATTTAGGTATACTTTCCACATAGTTTTATGACAATAATGTTATTTTTCCCTTTGCCCCTAAGCGTTATCTTCTCCCTCTCATATCAAGTCATAGCCCCCATTCTTTCATCATTCTCTTTGTACAATGTGTGATGTGTATATTTATTATCATTCAACATGCAATTTTTACCTAGTGCATCATTTGACTTTTAACTATTCATTGTGTACACATTCATTACTAGTTTGGGGATCAAAACTAGATTATAACATTCCCCTTCCTATAGATTTTTGTAACATCCCTTGCTACCAACAAACCCAAAAAAATGTTCAAAAGCCAATTTGAGACATACCCATTGACCGAGGTACCTCATAATTCACTTTTTTTTAATGGATTTCCAATTTCTGATAGCATTTATTAAAACAAAAAAGCATGATACATGCACATGCAATTAAAAAGAACATGCTAAACTATAAAGGAAATGATTAACATGCCATGCACAACATTAACAACAAATATGCACATTATAAACGCATCTCAGAGATAACTAATACACATCGGAATATAAATTACAGAGAAAACACAGAGTACTTATCTTTAAATAAACCATTCACCAACTGGTTGTAGATGTCAAACATTCCACCCAACCATAGGCATTGTTGCTATAACTTTCTCAACGGTAGGTTACCATCGATCAGAGGCTATGAATCCACAAGGAAGAGTCCTAGGCCAACTCTAAAACACACACTAGGCAGCGATCAAACTCTCACAGTTTTTTTCAACCACACAACAATCCTAGTTTACCATCTCTGTTTCCCCTTCAGCTTCCATAACCCAAAGAAATGAACCCCCTTCTATGCAATGTAGTCCCTCAAGTTGTTCCACTTCTTTTCCAAGGCTCTAGTGTTACTAGTAATGAAATCTCAATGCTAGAAAATCTAAGGATTCTCAACTATTGACAATGCTTTCTCAACTATTGACAATGCTTTCTCAACTATTAACATTCTCATGCACGTAGGCATCAATTTCTTACTAGAATCACCAAAGGTTACCGACATCCAACTAGACATGGCTCATTACCTCCAGAAATTCATTTTTCATGGCCCAACCAAGAACAAGAATGAGAAAGAAAGAACGGGGAAGAATGGAAGGTGAGTCCCCAAATGACCAAAAACATGGTTTAAATAATGTTATGCACTAATGCACCACATGGCCTCCCCAAGAAGTTCACACAACCTTTTTCCCAACTAATTTCAAGATGGGTGAATAAAATATAATAAAAAAGATTAACCCTTTAGCCCCCTCTCGCATGGAATCGTAACCCCCTATAACCCTGTCATTGTTTGTCTTGTAGCCAACAATGTTTTATTATTATTAATATTCAAAGCATTATATTGCTAGGCTCTCTGACCTTTCAACTTTATAGGCATTCTATCATTTCATCAAATAAATAAAAATACATTATTAATATGGGGACTCAAAACTGGGGTATTGCATTCCCCTCCCCCTTATTTCGGCATTGTGCTCACTACGTTATATACAAACATGTACAAAAAAAAATAAAAATTAAAATATGGCATCCTCATGCTCCCATGCAACATCTTCAAGACCATAACATGTCCATTGAACCTTTACCAATCCTATGTCTCGATTTCATAGCACCTCAACGTTCATGTCCAATATGTACACCGACTGGAAATTAAAATATCCTTTTGGCTCCACATGAATCGAATTCCAATCAATGACATGGTTAGGATAATGCATATACATTTTTAACAAAGATGGATGAAATACATTTTGCACAGTCATGGAAGCAAACAATGCAAACATGTATGCAACTGAACCTATTCTATCCAATATCTCAAATGGACCACAGAATTTGGTTGCTAGCTTGGTATAACTATCCAACTTCAATGAGCTCTTCTCGAGCTTCACCTTCTCCTCCTTAATAAACCCCACATACATCAACAAATCCAAAAACTTTTTTTCATATTCTTCCATGGTCATGCTCCCCAACTTGAGTTCAAAGAGATCATGTATCTTCTTATCATAATAGTGCTCTGAAAGATAGTCCTTCTATAAGTATTTCTTAAATTGGTTCCAAGAAATTATATTCTCATCAATATGCTTGACTTGTTGATCCTACCACATAGAATCTTTTCTATGCAATTGGTATGTGGCAACCCTAACTTTTATAGGTTAGATGAGTAGTTTTGCAACTGAAAATATTTTCTGATTCCAAGCAACCGGGTTTCAACATCATCTCCCTTTATAATTTTACCATCAAAGGCTGGTGGCTTAATCTTCCTAAGTTCTTCAACTCATATCTTCTTCTTTGATGCCTAATAGGAGACATTTTTTTACTAATCCTTGACTCTTCAAATGCATAATAATTCCTAGCAAAATGGATAGGCGAGTAATTATGCCTTTGAGATTTACTAGCACTTCTTGAGTGCTTGAATTTTTTGTAGTTATATCGCATGGAGTCTGCCTTCTTCCTCATGCCTTGATCTTGATCTATTCTTTACTTATCTCTGTGACTGGTTTAGGCTTTGCAACAATTGGGTATTGATTTGATTTTGTTCCTCGTGAGCTCTCATTATCTTCTCATTATCATCTCTATAACTCTACACTGCCATTCTCAAGCACCTCATAGTCTCTACCAATATGTTAGCTCCACTTTTCTCCTGTATTCATTGGATTATATCTTTGCATTACCCACACTGATATTTTGGCCTTTGGCTTCTCTCTCATGACTATATAATCCATTTTCATCCTCCATGTCTCTAATCTACAATCATGAACTTGAACTAATATGATTATACCTTTAATTTTGCAAAATGTGCAAGCAACCATTTTTGTTAGAATTATGCATATTATAAAAAAGTGTCAATTAATGCTACATGTGTTTCTTATTCTCAATTCATGAAGAATCATATCACACTTCTCTAAATTTAATATTTCAAGATTATTCTCTTCCGAATCAACTTTCCAATGAGTATTTATGTTCCCTAATCCGATTGCTTAGCTAAACATTATGGCTTCTTGAAAAAACCATTTTCACCCAATTTATGCATTTTCTTCACTGATGCAATTTGACTAGGAGGCCAACCTTTGTTTACCGTAGAAAAATATCCTTCAAGAACCAAGAAACTTCTATATTGGGCATTGATATTAATCATGATGTTGAACAAACAACAACTTTCATATTAGCACTCTATTTCCTCAGTAAGATTCTACAACAGTTTGGAATTTGTAACTTTGTCCTTTTAACAATTTCTCCCGACTTAACAATTTTAGAAAAACTGGACATACCCCAACTAGAATGAATCTGAGTTGTCGATCTTAAAATTAAAAAAAATATCAATCATTGATCCACTAAACTTTTTCAAACCCATGGATGAATCTCAACCGCTAATTGCCAAATTGAGACTGTATTTGGACCGTCAATTCACCAACATCACCCAAACCTCACCAAACTTTTAAAATCTGTTGGTGATCAATGATTTTCTTTGAAAAACTTGCAAGACTTCACCGAATTTTCTGAACCTTGGGTCATCAGTGATCAACATTCCCTTCCAACAAACGAAGTTCATTGAAATTAGCAAACTCCGAAACCTCCATCAACGATTGAAGTTTCTCTAGATGACATGGAATGACACGTGTATGTTGACCACATGTCATTCCTTGACTCGGCCATGCCATCCTCCTCTTTTCCCCTTCATTAGTTATTGATGATCTCTCCTACATTGATGATCGACAATTTACAAAAGGATATTCCATAAAGTTTTCAATGAACCCCGATCATCGATGATTGAAATTTTCCTGTCATCAACGATTTTTCAAAAGGTCTACTTCATAAGTTTTTTGTTGAATTCCGACATGTAGAATTTTTTTGACCAAATCCATGATGAATCAGGGTCATCGATCTCCAAGCCAAAAGGATCTCGATCATCGATTCATTATACTTCGCCAAACTTCGTTGATGAATCTTGACCATTGATCGCCAATTCTGTTAGCCTAATAATCCTAAAGTTTATTTAGATTAGTATTTTTTCCTACATTAATAAAATTATTCTAGAAGTTGTGTATTTCCTAGGTTGGCCTTGTCACATCCTTGTCATAGTGATTATCCTTGAGTTTTTGTTCAAGGACACTTGGCATATTGAGATAAGGCCTAAGAGGTTATATATATGCCAAGGACACTTGGCATATTGAGATAAGGCCTAAGAGGTTATATATATGCTTTGTCTCTCTCCCACTATGTAATAATATTTTTCCTTGATCAATAAAATTGTGTGTCTGAGGACACTTTTGGAATTTAACATGGTATCAAAGCCATGGTTAAAGAGAATGATATTCTGATGAGAGATTCGTGGTGATGATAAGAACATGGTGGAGATGTGAAGAAGGAGACTCATCAAACCAAAAAAATTCTTCAACGAGGTATTTCATCATTTCAGGTAAGAGAAATTATTTGCAATTCATCAAATTAGTTTAAATTTTTTGCGATAGAATCTAGATCTATCATTTTTTGAAAATGTTCAAGAATATTTGTAGATCTGATAAGAAATATGTAAATCTAGATTTGAATATGAAATTCTTTTTAGATGCCACTAATCAATGTTAGATCTTATTTTTTCTAATATAAACATAAAACAAAAGAAAAAGAAAAAGGTTCCACATTGTAAAAATTGTCAAGATCCATTAAAATCTGGCAATTCGTTTATATATATATATATATATATATATATATATATCTTGTGAAAATATTTTTAGATGTAGAAAACCACCATTCTAGAAAAGAAGAGCTATGTAGGGAATTTGTGAAACCATTTCCATGTGCAATA
>CBVK0100728419.1:0-25413 GCA_900067695.1 Picea abies
ATTTTTAGAGTTAAAATTGAAAAAAAATCTAATTGTCATATGTAAATTTGCAAACAAAATTCATAAAATCGACCCTGAAACAAAAAGTGGTGTTCACAGCATCACCCCCTTTTTTTTCGAGGTTGAAATTATACTAACTAGGTTGAAATTGTTTTCTAAACAACCAATACCATTCTGAATAAAAACCTTAAAATTGACCTTCTAAACTAAGAGTTTTTCTAGCAATAGTGATCTTTTTTCTTCAAGGTTTGCATTACCAGTTGTTTGAAAATGTGGTCTTCACCATTAGTATCGTTGTGAACCAAAACCAAAAAATCAACCTCTAAATCATAATGTGGTTTTATAAGTATTTTTATCCCACCATTTCTAGGGATAACTAAGGAGATGGTGTCTCGAGGCCCCACGGGTTATAGACATGGAGTGTTGAGAGGAAAATCAACAGGCAGATCCCTTCACTCACCATGCATCACCATCTGATATATGGCAGCAACATCCACCACACCCAACTTGACCCACAAAGGACAATATGTCTTGCTTCATGAGGTAACAAATATGGTATCGTGATAAGTGTCATTTTAATGACCGAAGCATTTGAACATGTTGCAAAGGGTCCTTTACTGATTTTGAAAACGTTTTCTTGCAAATTATTCCTTTTGCCTCATTTCACCTTGGTAGTTAACATGTTTTCATAGTAAGTGGGTTACCCTCAAGAAAAGGATTGATACTAGGGGACTCTCCTCGAAGGGTCATCATACCATTCTTGCACATAGTTATCACTTTCCATATTTCTTCCCTTTCATTTCCTCACATTTTGGGTTTTTGGGCATATTGACCCAAGAAGGGATTGTACCTCATTTCATGGGAAGAAGGGGCTAACGAATTGAAGGTAGATTGCAGCTACTATAAGAGAATAATAAACTGATGTTTAAAATAAATTGAACATAGAAAATGAGGACCATCAAAATCCGATCCAACTTGAACTCTACCTACTTAGTGCCAGCCCTGGTCCCAAATTGCAAATACTAAAGCTTGAAAACCTTATAAAGGGGACTAGAAAATTACAAATAAAAGAAGTAGGGATTGGAAATATGACTAAAAAGGGGTCTGGAAAAAATAACACCTAAATAGTTGGTAACTCAAGGGTAAGCACACCCTCTACAGAGGCATCCATAAATGAGACAATATGAGTCCTTGTATGTCAAGAAACCCCATTCCCATAAGTCACACCCCCATCTGCCTCATGCTCTTTACATGACTTAGAGAGGGTCCTCTTGGGAAACACCCCTTGACTTGGGGAATTATCTACCCAATAGGTGAGCATGACAACCCTCCCATACTTAAATTTGGCAAGTTTTATAAGGTCTTTGAGCATTTGTTTATTTTGAAAAGGGGGCATTTGATGCACATGCTTGTGTGGTTCTTTTATTATATATGGCTTAATTGGCATGATACTTGTGACTTTTGGACCCTTGGAGGGTGTACTTTTTTGTCTTTGTAGAGCCTTGCCAGGTGAAATCTTGTTTATGGAAGCACAAGGTTTCTTCGACCTTCATAGGGGCATGAAGCCCAAAGATTGGATGATGTGACCCCTCTCATTGGATGTTTGGAAGGATGAATGTTTCCTTTTGAGGCACTTAAACACCATGAGATGATTACATACTATCCCCTTTCTCCCCAATGTTGGCCTTGGGAGGCCTAGAACGTCATATTCTATGCCCTAGACGTCACATGGAAGCTAGGGTTTTGGGTGGGTTCTCATGGTTGATGGTGTTGTGACATGGTTTGGTGGAGAGATAGACACTTGGCCATGCACTAAAGAACTTGGTGGTGGGGCACATGGCCTTCAGAGGCCCAAAGATCTTCACCAAAGGGATCATTGTCTCTCTTTAATGCCTAACATCACCCTTTAGGGCATGACGTCACCCCTAAAAGGGGAATTTATTTATGTATTTTCTAATTTTAAGTTGTAAAGGGGAAAATAGAAGAGGTCATCCTCCCTAATGTTTTGTTGACATTTAAAAAAAAGTGGAAAAATTGGTTTTGAGGGACCTTGTATAAATAAAGGTCACTCCCTTTTTATTATATCATCGTGTGCTTGAGAATTACATACATTCTTGGCTGAAATTTTCTCCCTAGTTGGGAAATTTGTTCTATCTATCCCTCTTGGTGCATTGTGGATTATTTTACTTGTCTTTTTGAAGGAAGAATCTAGGAACTATCTCTTCATGCTTATCTCTATACTATTGTGATGGAACATTCTTGGTAAAGAAAGGTTTTTCATGTTATCTCTTGGAATTGGTAAAGAATTTTATGCATATTGTGTTGTTTCTTCTTGTTTCAAGTTTAATGTTTTCTAAATCCTGGGAGGATTATAAGGACATACACCCTCCACCAATATCTATCATTATTGTCCTTGAAAATCTATTTTGCAAAGGTTGCTATAAGAAGTAAAATGGAGTACACCCTTGTATATTTACCTTGCTAGGTTTTGTTTGCTTTAGGGAGTAAAAAGGATTACACCCACATAGAAGTAGCAATCCCTAGCTCATACACAAGAGACTCCATTAACCCAAATGATAAGGCACTAATATACTCGCATTGGTACATGTGAAATTATGAGATACTGCAATTGTTCAAGTTGGATATATTTCTACATGTTATAGGATTTCTTGTTCCCTAAGGGTGTATTGATTGGATGAGTAATTCTATTTTCTGTTATAAATTAATGATACATCGATTAGGGTTGCATCAAAACCATCTTTAACTCTAGTTTTACTCATTGTTTTACCGCTAAAATTAATCCAGGTGGATATCCATGTCCACCCACCTATTCCACTGGCTCGAAAAACAGTTTTCCACCTTGGAAATTTTTCGACAGTTTTTCGGGTTCCAAACTTTTAGGGCCGTTTTGAGGCCCTAAATGACGTTTTTTGGGGATTTGGGGCCCAAGTGATTGCCGAAGACACTAACCATGGCTAGTATAAAAAAATTCTTCTCGATTATACCTTGCCAACAGGCTATTGTGTGCTTAAAACAGAGATCGTATGCAAAAGTTACGACCCTAGGAAGTTGATCTACTAACTTACCCAAACGGGGCCCACGTAACTTTTCGTGCTTCATCTCCTAGGGTTAGGTTTTTGAATGTATAGGGTGTTTAACATTCCTGTTTATTGTAAAAGGATTTCAGAGCCTCATTTTAACAATCTTCTTGCAAATGAGTGCAACAGTCACATCTCTTCTCAAAGATAAGCCGCCACCATTCCAACAAGCTTGTTTTCCACTGCATTTTGCAAATTCAGCTTATTTCCTTATTGAATAGAAAACCAGTTTTACTGTATCTATGTTATTTTTTGTTAAACATATTTTAATAATTTGTATTCATTTTGTTCTTCTCACAAAATCCAGATCAGTGGTATCAGAGTGGTTTTCTCCTTGTTGTCTTAATCCATGTCCCCAACGAGGTCAGGGTATAAAGAATTGGGTCTCGAGCTTGTTTCTCTTGAGGAAAAAATCTCTCTCATGCCCAAGCGACCTCTCATGGCAGGAGAAAAGAAATATGACGGGACAGGAGATCCTTTCGAAATGTTTCTTGAGTAATCCCTCATGCAACAGAGGAATGCGATGATGGATAGTTTCACGCAAATCCTTTGGCGACTACCAACAGGCAACACATCTTTCTCGAGTGGAGGCATCGCCCCCTTAAAGGTACAAATCAACTTCAATATTATTATATTTGAAGGTCAAATAGACGTAGATGTTGTATAAAATTGGTTGAATCTACTAGAAGGGTATTTTTCTATCCATAACTTTTTGAATAGAGAAAAGATTACTTTTGCGCTCCTCAAAGTAGTTTCCCATGTCAAATATCAGTGAGAAAATTTAAGTGAGAAAAAGGAAACAGAGGAACCATCATTATTTACAGTCACAGCCACCTGGGAATCCTTTAGGGATGCTATTAAGCAACAATACTACCCTATTGTAAGTTATGACGACTTGTATACCAAATGGACCACACTGCAGCAAGAAAGAGACCAAGCAGTGCCAGAGTTCATAAATATATTACATACCTTGCACACCAAGATGGGTATCAAAGATTCAGAATGACATCTAGTGCTCAAGTATCGCGGTGCTCTACATAGATACATCCATACCTATATGGAATTTCTAGACATCTCATCCTTGGGCACGGCCTACCGATATGCCTTCAAAATCAAGTAGAAGCTCAAACAAAAGACACGAAAATTTGGGACTGGGAACCCCTAACAACAAAACATAGGAAAGGGTGGCCCCAACCCACAGAATAAAGGATAGAGCAAAGATGGATAGTATCCAAACAACCAGTCCAAGCCACAAGCAAAGAAGGACACTGGAAAGACAAAGAAAGATACCGGAAAGTGGCACGACTTCCATAAGAGCCCTTCTCATAACACTGATGACTGCCGCTCAAAGTAGTCGATAGTGACTGAAGTGAAAGCCTCTTAATCAGATGTCAGTTCTAACTTCGAGTGAGAAACAGAAAGGGGAAGATGGATCATTGACACGGAACCCCATGCCACCATTTCTACCACCAAGCTCCAGCATGGTGAACCAGACGAGCTAGAAGAAGGACAACGCCTCTTTCATTCATAGATGTGGGTAAAAGGCACCCCACTACACTTCATGGTTGATAGTGGTAGCCAGAAGAACCTCATCTTAGAAAAGGTTTTCAAGCGATTGGCCCTACCAACAATGCCACACCCACAACCCTACACCATTGGATGGCTCTGCCAAGGAAGCGAACTTCGTGTTAGGAAACAGTGTCAACTGTCGTACGACATCAAGCCCTTCAAAGATGAGGTATTGTGTGATGTTTCTCCTCTTGATGTTTGTAATTTTATTTTGGGCCAACCTTATTTATGGAAACCTCATACTGTATATGAGTCTAGGCCTCGTAGTGTTATTATTACTTTGAGTAGGAAATTGTACAGGATACCCGAGGCAGTCCCTCCTAGTTCTATTTCCTTGATCTCTACCAAGCAATGTAGGAAGGTCATCTCTCAGATCGAGAAATTTGTCTTCTTCGTGATTCTCTCTCAGAGTGAATGAAAGATCACATCCACATCCAGAGGTGTCAGTGTCTGATCTCTCCACAAAACAGAAACAAGTGGATAAGGTTGTGGAAGAATACTCAGATATCTTCTCCTCTCCTACCAGGGTACCTCTGCACTACCAGGTCAAGCATCCCATCAATATGACCCCAGGCGCACTACTACCCAATGGGCCACTCTATCATTGCTCTCTATTAGAAAATGAGGAGATCAAGAGGTAGATCCAAGAACTTCTCCACAATGAGCACATCCATCCCAACTCATCTCCTTGTGGGAGCCTAATTGTGCTAGTGTAGAACAAATATGGGACCTGGCGACTATGAATTGATTACTGGGCCCTGAATAAAATCACAGTTTGAAACCGGTACCCAATTCCCCAAATCGACGACCTCCTTGATCAGCACATGGTGGCCAAATAATTCAGTAAGATTGATCTGAATTCTGGCTACCACCAGGTCAGAATAGAACAGACAGATGTATGGAAGACTTCCTTCAAGTCAAAAGAAGGTATTTTTGAATGGTTGGTCATGCCCTTTGGTTTGACAAATTCTCCATCAACTTTTATGAGGATGATGGATGATATCCTACAGCTTTTCACCAATACTTTTGTAGAGGTGTATCTGGATGATATCCTCATCTACAACAAGACTTGGGTGGAACACTTGCAGCATATTCAGTAGGTTTTGCACACCCTGCGGTAGCACAAACTATATTCAAACTTAGAAAAATGCTCCTTCGGAATGGACAGGGTCCATTACTTATGCTACATCATTGATCAGCATGGTGTGCATGTTGGTTTAGCTAAGACCAGGTCATCTGTGATTGGCCAACCCCAACCACACTCACTGAACTTTAGAGCTTCTTGGCCCTCACCAATTTCTATCGCAGGTTCATGCTGGGATTCTCTCATATCACATGGGCCCTCATCCAAGTAACCAGGGGTGGCGGTAAGGCAAATTTGTGTGGGGCCCATCCCAACAACAAGCCTCTGATGACTTGAAGAAGAGTTTGTGCTCATCTCTAGTACTTTCATTACCGAACCTGCAACATCCCTTTGATATTGAGACATATGCTTCAGACTATGTTGTGGGCATTGTTCTCACTCAACATGGCCACCCCATGGCATATCATAGTGAGACACTATCAGATGTTTTTCGTAAGTACCCTACTTATGACAAAGAAATGTACTCCATTGTGAAACCCTGTCACCAATGGAGACATTACATTCTTGGGAAGGAGACAACCATCCACATTGATCAAAATCCACTACAGTTCATGCAGACCCAAGGTAAATTTCAGAATGACCGCCATCAGAAGTGGTCAACATACTTACAACAGTTCCACCTCAACATCAAGTATAAAACAGAAAGTACCTATCAATTTGATGACTACCTCAGCCAACCTCTAGTCACGACACTCACCATGGTGCTAAACGTGTGTGGCCACAAGACCTCTGGATGGCCCCACCTCTATGAGACAAACCTTGACTTCTCGAAAACCTACTAAATGTTCGTCTCCAACTCAATGGTGGCTAATTTCCATCTTCAGGAAGGGTTGTTGTGTCATTTATGCCATCTCTGCATTCCATCAAGTGAGTGTGCGAAGCTAATTTGGGAATCTCACTA
This sequence comes from Picea abies, assembly GCA_900067695.1. Lineage (NCBI taxonomy): Eukaryota > Viridiplantae > Streptophyta > Pinopsida > Pinales > Pinaceae > Picea > Picea abies. Next base: position 6,713 of record CBVK0100728419.1, read on the forward strand.
CAGTCAGGTGGCAGGACATGTTGGCATCAAAAAGAAAGTGGCAGTGTTGCAAAAACATTTCTATTGGCTGAAACTTCGACATGATGTCGAAAAGTATATCAGATCTTGCAATGCCTGTGCTATTTCCAAACTGACCACTGAGAAACAGGGCCTGTACACCCCTCTTCCTACTCCTAGCAGGCGATGGGAATCCATCTCAATGGACTACATGTCAGGCCTCCTATCCACCAAGAGGGGAAATGACTATGTTTTTGTGGTTGTTGGATGCTTTTCCAAGATGGCGATTCTAGCCGCCTACAAGAAGAACATCACAACAGAAGCCACTGCCAAGCTCTTCTTTGAACGACTATGGGTACATTTTGGGATCCCACAAACCATTATCTCAGACCATGACATTCGATTCCTCGACTCATTCTAGTCAAGCCTATGGTCATTGTTGGATACCAAGCTCACCAAATCAACTTCCTTACACCCCCAGACAGATGGCTAAATTGAGGTCGTCAACCTGATATTCTTGAATATGTTGCACATGCACAATTCAAAACACCCCCACACATGGGATGAGAGTCTTCCCTATGTCTAGCATATTTGCAATCGAGCCCTTCATAACTGAACTAACCACACCCCTTTTTATTTGGGGTTGGGATTCCAACCATTGGGCCCCATGGATGTTGCACTACCCCTGGCGACCACCTCGACTGACTCATCCCCCTGATCCACCAAAAGCTGACAAAGCCACTCAATTCATTGAGAGGATCTAGCACATCCTCCAATAGGTTCAAGATATTCTACACAAGTCTAATTCCAAGTACAAGAAGCTCCATGATCAACATCGAGTGAAACATAAGTTTCAGGTGGGTGACAAATTTTGGTTACATTTGTAGAAAGAATGCTTTACAGGGCCTTATTAGAAACTTTTCCCACTCTTTTATGGGTTGTACACCATCACCAAGGTTGTGGGTGACAATTCTTTTAAGCTCAAAATTCCCCCCTTCCTTAGTCTGCATCCAGTCTTCAACGTGACTCTCCTTCGGCCATATTTCCCACCATTATTGGACACCTCGGAGATAGCAGAGCAGTTGAAACCAAAAGAGATCAACCCTAAATGCATGCAACAGACATCCAATGATCATATTATGGACACATAGATCAAGGGAACTTGACAGCAAAGGATCCATCTTTATTGAGTCGTCAAAGAAGGGAAGCTCCTGCACCAAGGCAAGTGGCTCACCTGGGGCCAAATTCAGCAGAAGTTTCCTCATCTTATGGGGGAACTCAATGTAATGGAGACCATTTCTTCCTAAGGAGGGAGGATTGATCCAGGTGGATATCGGTGGCCACCCACCTATTCCACTAGCTCAAAAAATAGTTTTCCACTTTGGCAGTTTTTCGACAGTTTTTCAGGTTCCAAACTTCTAGGGCCGTTTTGAGGCCCTAAATGACATTTTTTAGGGATTTGGGGCCCATGTGACTACTATATTTATTGACCTGAGCTAGGAAAAACATTTCTTCTCGATTAGACCTTTCCAACGGGATACCGTACGCCTAAAACGAAGATCGTATGCAAAAGTTACAACCCCGAGAAACTGATGTACTAACTTACCCAAACGGGGCCCACATGACTTTTGGCCCTTCATCTCCTAGGGTTAGGTTTTTGGATGTCTAGGGTTTTTGAAATTCATGTTTATTGTAAAAGTCCTTAAGATCCTTATTGTAACCATCTTCTTACAAATGAGAGCATCCGTCACATCTCTTCTTAGAGATAAGCCACCACCATTCCAACAACTTGTTTTTCACTACATTTTACAGTTTCAGCTTATTTCCTTATTGAATAGAAAAACAGTTTTACTATATCTATGTTTTTTTTGTTAAGAATATTTTAATAATATGTATTCATTTCAATCTTCTCATAAAATCTGAATCAGTGGTATCTGAGCAATCTTCTCCTTGTCTTCTTAATGCATGTCCCCAACAAGGTCAGGGTACAAATAATTGGATCTCGAGCTCATTTCTCTTGAGGACAAAAGCTCTTGCATGCCCAAGCAACCTCTCATGGTAGGAGAAAATAAAGATTATGGGACAAGAGATCCTTTCAAAATGTTTCTTGAGGAATCCCTCACGCAACAGAGGAACGCGATGATGGATAGTTTCACGCAAATCCTTCGACGGCTACCAACAGGCGATGCATCTTCCTCGAGCGGAAGTGCCTCCCCCTTCAAGGTAAAAATCAACTTCGATATTCCTATATTTGAAGGTCAAATAGACGCAGATGTTGTAGACAAGTGGTTGAATATACTAGAAGGGTATTTTTCTATCCATAAATTTTCGAATAGAGAAAATATTACTTTTGTGCTCCTCAAAGTCGTTCCCCGTGTCAAAGATTGGTGGGAAACTTTTTATGAGAAAAATGAAACACAAGAACACTCATTATTTATAGTCACAGCCACCTGGGAATCCTTCAGGGATGTTATTAAGGAACAATACTACCCTGTTGGAAGTTATGATGACTTGTATACCAAATGGACCACACTGTGGCAAGAAAGAGACCAAGTAGTGACAGAGTTCACAAATATCTTGCATACCTTGCGCACCAAGTTGGCTATCAAAGATTTAGAGGGAAATTTGGTGCTCAAGAATAATGGTTCTCTGCATAGATACATCCAGACCAAAATGAAATTTTTTTACATCTCCTCCTTGGGCGCGGCCTACCAATATGCCGTCAAAATCGAGTAGATGCTCAAACAAAAGATGCAGCAATTTGGGCCTGGAAACCCCTCACAAAAAAATCCAAGAAAGGGCGGCCCCAACCCACAAAATAAAGGACAGAGAAAAGATGGATAGTATTTAGACAACCAGTCCAGGCCACAAGAAAAGAAGGACACCAGAAAGACAAAGAAAGATACCAGAAAGTGGTGCGACTTCCATAAGAGCCCTTCTCATAACACTAATGACTTCTGCTCAAAGAAGTCACCAGTGACTGAAGTGAAAACCTCTAAATCAGATTCCATTTCTAACTCTGAGTCAAAACCAGAAAGGGGAATACGGATCATTGACGCGGAACCCAGTGCCACTGTTTCTACCACCAACCTCTAGCCTGGTGAACTAGATGAGCCAGAAGAAGGACAATGCCTCTTTCATTCATATATGTGGGTAAAAGGAACCCCACTACACTTCATCGTTGATAGCGGTAGCCAGATGAACCTCAACTCAGCAGAAGTCGTCAAGCAGTTGGCCCTGCCGACAATGTCGCACCCACAACCCTACACCATTGGATGGCTCCACGAAGGAAGCGATCTTCGTGTCAGGAAACAGTATCGACTGTCATATGACATCAATCCATTCAAATATGATGTATTGTGTGATGTTTCTCCTCTTGAAGTTTGTAATTTTATTTTGGGCCAACCTTATTTATGGAAACCTCATACTGTATATGAGTCTAGGCCTTGTAGTGTTATTATTACTTTGAACAAGAAATTATACAGGATACCCGAGGCAGTCCCTCCTAGTGTTATTTCCTTGATCTCTACCAAGCAATGCAGGAAGGTCATATCTCAAACCAGTAAATTTATCTTCTTCGTGATTCACTCTCAGAGTGAGTGAAAGATCACAACCACATCTAGAGGCCCCAGTGGCTGATCTCTCCACACAACATAAACAAGTGGATAAGGTCATGGAATAATACTAAGATATCTTCTCCTCTCCTATTGGGGTACCTCTGCACTGCCAAGTCAAGCATCCCATCAATCTAACCCCAGGTGCACCGCAACCCAATCAGACACTCTATCATCGCTCTCTGTTAGAAAATGAGGAGATCAAGAGGTAGATCCAAGAATTGCTCCACAAGGGGCACATTCATCCCAACTCATCGCCTTGTGGGAGCTCAATCGTGCTGGTGCAGAAGAAAGATGGGACCTAGCGACTCTACATTGAGTATTGGGCCCTGAATAAAATCACATTCTGAAACCAGTACCTGATTCCCAGAATCGATGACCTCCTTGATTAGTACATGGTGGCCAAATAATTCAGTAAGATTGATCTAAATTCGAGCTACCACCAGGTCCCAATAGAATAGACAGATGTATGGAAGACTTCCTTCAAGTCAAAAGAAGGTCTTTTTGAATGGTTGGTCATGCCCTTTGGTTTGAAAAATTCTCCATCAACTTTTATGAATATGATGGACGATATCCTATGACCTTTCACCAATAATTTTGTAGAGGTGTATCTAGATGATATCCTCATCTACAACAAGACTTGGGCGGAACACTTGCAGCATATTTAGTAGGTTTTGCACACCCTGCGGCAGCACAAACTATATTCAAACTTGGAAAAATTCTCCTTCGGAATGGACAGGGTCCATTACTTATGCTACATCATTGATTATCATGGTGTGCATGTGGGTTTAGCCAAGATCCAGGTCATCCATGATTGGTCATCCCCAACCACACTCACTAAACTTCGAAGCTTCTTATCCCTCACCAATTTCTATCGCAAGTTCGTGCTAGGATTCTCTCATATCACATGGGCCCTCATCCAAGTAACTAGAGGTGGCGGTAAGGAAAAATTTGTGTGGGGCCTATCCCAACAACAAGCCTCTGATGAATTGAAGAAGCATTTGTGTTCATCTCTGGTACTTTCATTACCGGACCTGCAGCATCCCTTTGAGATTGAGACAGATGCTTCAGACTATGTTGTGGGCATCGTTCTCACTCAACATGGTCACCCCATGGCATATCATAGTGAGACACTATTAGATGTTTTTCATAAGTACCCTACTTACAACAAAGAAATGTACTCCATTATGCAAGCCTATCGCCAATGGAGACATTACATTCTTGGGAAGGAGATAGCCATCCACACTGATCACAAGCCACTACAGTTCATGCAGACCCAAGGTAAATTTTAGAATGATCGCCATCATAAGTGGTCAACATACTTACAACAGTTCCACCTCAACATCAATTATAAAACAGGAAGTACCAACCGAGTTGATGACTACCTCAGCCAACCTCCAGTCGTTACACTCACCACGGTGCTAGACTCTTGTGGCCACAAGATGTCTGGATGGCCCCACCTCTACGAGACAGGCCTTGACTTCTCCACAACCTACCAAATGTTCAGCGCCAACTCAGTGGTCGCTAATTTCCATCTTCAGGAAGGGTTGTTGTGTCATTTAGGCCATCTCTACGTTCCATAAAGCAAGCGTGAGAAGCTGATTTGGGAATCTCACTACAGTCGGGTGGCAGGATACGTTGGGCGTCGAAAAGAAAGTGGCAGTGTTGCAGAAACATTTCTACTAGCTGAAACTTCAATATGATGTCAGAAAGTATATCAGATCTTGCAACACCTGTGCTATTACCAAACTAACTAGTGAGAAATAGGGCATGTACACCCCTCTGCCTACTCCTAACAGGCCATGGGAATCCATCTCAATGGACTACATGTCGAGCCTCCTTTCCACCGAGAGGGGAAATGACTGTGTTTTTGTGGTTGTTGATCACTTTCCCAAGATGGCGGTTCTAGCTGCCTGCAAGAAGAACATCAGTGTAGAAGCCACTGCCAAGCTCTTCTTTGAACAAGTATGGGTACATTTTGGGATCGCACAAACCATTATCTCAGACCATGATAGTTGGTTCCTCATCTCATTTTGGTTGAGCCTATGGTCACTGTTGGATACCAAGCTCACCAAATCCACTACCTTTTACCCCCAGACAGATGGCCAAACTGAGGTCGTCAACATGATGGTCTTTCATATGTTTCTGATGCAAAATTCAAAACACCCCCACACATGGGATGAGAGTCTTCCCTATGTACAACATAGCTACAATCGAGCCCCGCATAGCTCAACTGGCCACACCCCCTTTCAGGTGGGGCTGGGATTTCAACCATTGGGCCCCATGGATGTTGTACTACCCCTGGCGACCACCTCAGTCGACTCGTCCTCTGATCCACCAGAAGCTAACAAATCCACCCGGTTCATTGAGTGGATCTAGCACATCCGCCAACAGGATCAATATATTCTACACAAGTCTAATTCCAAGTACAATCAGCTCCATGATCAACATCGAGTGCCACATAAGTTTCAGGTGGGTGACAAAGTTTGGTTGCATTTGCAGAAAGAATGCCTTACAGGGCCCCATCAGAAACTTCACCCACTTTGTTATGGGTTGTACACCATCACCAAAGTTGTGGGTGACAATGATTTTAAGCTCAAAATTCCCCCCTTCCTTGGTCTGCATCCAGTCTTCAACGTGGCTCTCCTTCGGCCATATTTCCCACCATTTTTGGACACCTCAGAGATAGTAGGGCAGTTGAAACCAAAAGAGATCAACCCTTACTGCATGCAACAGACATCCAGTGATCAAATTATGGACACACATATCAAGGGAACTCCACAACAAAGGATCCATCTTTATCGAGTCGTCAAAGCAGGGAAGCTCCTGCACCAAGCCAAGTGGCTCACTCGGGGCCAAATTCAACAGAAATTACCTCATCTAATGGGGGAACTCAACGCAATGGAGACCATTTCTTCCTAAGGAGGGAGGATTGATCCAGGTGGATATTGGTGGCCACCCACCTATTCCACTAGCTCAAAAAATAGTTTTCCACCTTGGTAGTTTTCGACAGTTTTTCGGGTTCCAAACTTCGAGGTCCGTTTTGAGGCCCTAAATGACGTTTTTTGGGGATTTGGGGCCCATGTGACTACTAAAATTATTGACTTGGTCCAGGCGAAAATTTTTCTTCTCGGTTAGACCTTTCCAATGGGATGGTGTGCACCTAAAACGAAGATCGTATGAAAAAGTTACGACCCTGGGAAATTGATGTACTAGCTTACCCAAACGGGGCCCACACGACTTTTGGCGCTTCATCTCCTAGGGTTAGGTTTTTAGATGTCTAGGGTTTTTGAAATTCATGTTTATTGTAAAAGGCCTTAAGAGCCTCATTGTAACCATATTCTTGCAAATGAGAGCAGCCATCACATCTCTTCTTAGAGATAAGCTGCCACCATTCCAGCAAGCTTGTTTTTCGCTGCATTTTACAGTTTCAACTTATTTCCTTATTGAATAGGAAATCAGTTTTATTGTATCTCTGTTTTTTTTTGTTAAGCATATTTTAATAATCTGTATTCATTTCGTTCTTCTCATAAAATCTAGATCAGTGGTATCAGAGCGGTCTTCTCCTTGTCCTCTTAATGCATGTCCCCAACGAGGTCAGGGTACAAAGAATTGGGTCTCGAGCTCGTTTCTCTTGAGGACAAAAGCTCTTTCATGCCCAAGAAACCTCTCATGGCAGGAGAAAATAAAGATGATGGGATAGGAGATCCTTTCAAAAAATTTCTTGAGGAAGCCCTCATGCAACAGAGGAATGAGATGATGGATAGTTTCACGCAAATCCTTCAGCGGCTACCAACAGGCGATGCATCTTCCTCGAGCAAAGGCACCTCCCCCTTCAAGGTACAAATCAACTTCGATATTCCTATATTTGAAGGTCAAATAGACGTAGATGTTGTATAAAAGTGGTTGAATATACTAGAAGGGTATTTTTCTATCCATAACTTTTCGAATAGAGAAAATATTACTTTTGTGCCCCTCAAAGTCGTACCCCGTGTCAAATATTGGTGGGAAACTTTTTGTGAGAAAAACAAAAAAAGAGGAACACTCATTATTTACAGTCACAGCCACCTGGGAATCCTTCAAGGATGTTATTAAGGAAAAATACTACCATGTTGGAAGTTATGACGACTTGTATACCAAATGGACCACAATGTGGCAAGAAAGAGACCAAGCAGTGCTAGAGTTCACAAATATCTTCCATACCTTGCGCACCAAGTTGGGTATCAAAGATTTAGAGGGACATTTGGTGCTCAAGTATCACGGTGTTCTACATAGATACATCCAGACCGAAATGGAATTTTTGGACATCTCCTCCTTGGGCGCGGCCTACCGATATGTCGTCAAAATCGAGCAGAAGCTCATTACAGCAAAAGTAAAGAAAGGGCCTAGGAACTCCTCGTAGAAAAATTCAATGGCAGCCCCAACCCACAGAATAAAGTATAGATAAAATATGGATAGTATCAGGACAACTAGTCCAAGCCGCAAGCAAACAAGGACATCGAAAAGACAAAGAAAGATACTGGGAAGTGGTCTGACTTCCATAAGAGCCCTTGGAATAACACTACTAATTGTCGCTCAAAGTAGTCATTGGTGGCCAAAGTAAAATCCTCTGAATCAGATGCGAGTTCTGACTCTGAGTCAAAACTAGAAAGGGGAATATGGATCATTCACGTGAAACCCAGTGCCATTGTTGCTACCACCAAGCTCCATCTTGATGAACTAGACAAGCCAGAAGACGGAGAGCGTCGCTTCCATTCACAAATATGGGTAAAAGGCACCCCACTGCACTTCATCGTTGATAGTGGTAACCAAAAGAACCTAATCTCAGCAGAGGCCATCAAGCGGTTGGCCCTGTCACAACGTTGCACCCACAACCCTACACCATTCGATGGCTCTGCCAAGGAAGCGATCTCTGTGTCAACCAACGCTGTTGATTTTCGTACGGAATCAAACCCTTCAAATATGAGGTATTGTGTGATGTTGCTCCTCTCGAAGTTTGTAATGTTATTTTGGGCCAACCTTATTTATGGAAACATCATGTTGTATTGAGTCCAGGCCTCATAGTGTTATTATTACTTTGAATAGGAAATTGTACAAGAAACACGAGGTAGTCCCTCCTAGTGTTATTTCCTTGATCTCTTCCAAGAAATGTAGGAAGGTCATCTCTCAGACCGAGAAAATTTTCTTCTTCTTGATTCGCTATCAGAGTGAGTGAAAGTTTGCAGCCACATTCAGGGTCTCCGCAACCAATATCTCTACACAACAGAAGCAAGTGGATAAGCTCGGGGAAGAATACTCAGATATATTCTCCTCTCCTATCGGGGTACCTCTACATTGACAGGTCAAGCATCCCATCAATTTGACCCCAGGCACATCGCTACCCAATGGGCTAGTCTATCACCGCTCTCTGTTAGAAAATGAGGAGATCAAGAGGCAGATCCAAGAAATTCTCCACAAGGGGCATATCCATCCCAGGTAATCACCTTGTGGGAACCCAATCATGATGGTGTAGAAGAAAGATGGTTCTTGGCGACTCTGCATTGATTACCAAGCTCTGAATAAAATCACAGTCCGAAACTAGTACCTGATTCCTTGAATCGACGAACTCTTTGATCAGCTCACAGGCGACAAATAATTTAGTAAGATTGATCTGAAGTTTGGATACCACCAGGTCCCAATAGAAAAGACAAATGCATGGAAGACTTCCTTCAAGTCAAAAGAAGGTCTTTTTGAATGGTTGGTCATGCCCTTTGGTTTGACAAATGCTTCAGCAACTTTTATGAGGATGATGGACTATATCCTACGACCTTTCACCAATACTTTTTTAGTGGTGTATCTGGATGACATCCTCATCTATAATGAGACTTGGGAGAAACACTTGTCACATATTCAATAGGTTCTGCACACCCTACGGCAACACAAACTATATGCAAACTTGGAAAAATGATCCTTCGACATGGACAGGGTCCATTACTTAGGCTACATCGTTGATCAGCATGGTGTGCATGTCGATCCAGCAAATATCTAGGTGATCTTTGATTATCCAGCCCCGACCACACTCATTGAACTTCATAGCTTCTTGGCCTCACCAATTTCTATCATAGGTTCGTGATGGTATTCTCTCACATTGCATGGGCCCTCATCCAAGTAACCAGGGGTGGCATTAAGGAAAAGTTTATGTGGGGCATGTCCCAACAACAAGCCTTCGATGACCTTAAAAATCGTTTGTGTTCATCCTTGGTACTTTCATTACCGGACCTGCAACATCCCTTTGAGATCGAAACAGATTCTTTAGACTATGTTGTGGGTGTCGTTCTCACTCAACACGGCCACCCCGTGGCATGTCATAGTGAGACACTATCATATGTTCTCCGTAAGTACCCTACTTACGAAAAAGAAATGTACTCCATTGTGCAAGCCTGCTGCCAATGGAGACATTACATTCTTGGGAAGAAGACAATCATCCATACTGATCAAAAGCCACTACAATTCATCCAGACCCAAGGAAAATTGTAGAATGACGGCCATCAAAAGTGGTCAACACACTTACAGTAGTTCCACCTCAACATCAAGTACAAAACAGGAAGTAACAACTGAGTTGTTGATTGCCTCAGCTGAGCTCTAGTTGCAGCATTCACCATGATTCTAGACTATTACAGCCACGAGACCTTCATATGGCCCCACCTCTGCAAGACAGACCTTGACTTCTCCACAACCTACCAAATTTTTGGCACCAACTTAGTGGTCGCTAATTTCCATCTTTAGGACGGGTTGTTGTGTTGTCTGGGCCATCTCTACGTTCCATCAAGAGAGTGCATGAAGCTGATTTGGGAATCTCATTACAGTTGGGTGGCAGAACACTTTGGCATCGAAAATACAGTGGCAGTGTTGCAGAAACATTTCTATTGGCTGAAACTTGGAGAGGATGTCAGCAAGTATATCAGGTCCTGCACCACCTGCACTATTGCAAAACCTTCCACTAAGAAACAAGGCATGTACACCCCTCTTCCTAATCCTAACAGGCCATGCTAATCCATCTCATTGGACTACATGTCGGGCCTCACATCCACCAAGAGGGGAAATGACTGTGTTTTTGTGGTTGTTGATCGCTTTTCCAAGATGGCGATTCTAGCCGCCTACAAGAAAAACATCACAGCAGAAGCCACTTCCAAGATCTTATTTGAATGATTATGGGTCCATTTTGGGATCCCGCAAACCATTATCTCAATCTTTGGAAGTCAGTTCCTCATCTCATTTTGGTTGAGCCTCTGGTCACTGCTGGATACCAAGCTCACCAAATCCACTGCCTTCCACCACCAGACAGATGGCCAAACTAAGGTCATCAACCAAATGGTCATGCATGTCCTGCACATGTAAACTTCAAAACACCCCCACACATGGGATGATATTATTCCCTTATTCCAACATAGCTACAATCGAGCCCTGCATAGCTCAACTCGCCACAACCCCTTTCAGGTGGCGTTAGGATTCCAACTATTGGGCCCCATGGAAGTTGCACTACCCCTGGCGACCACCTCAGCGAACTTGTCCCCTACTCCACCAGAAGCTGACAAAGCCACTCGATTCATTGAGCAGATCCAACACATCTACCAACAGGTTCAGGATAATCTACACAAGTCTAATGCGAAGTACAAGCAGTGCCATGATCAACATCGGGTGCCACATAAGTTTCAGGTGGGAAAAAAAGTTTGGTTGCATTTGCAGAAAGAACCCCTTATAGAGCCCCATAGAAATCTATGCTCAATCCATTATGGGTCATACACCTTCACCAAATTTGTGGGTGAAAATGATTTTGAGCTTAGCATTCCCCCCTTCCTTGGTCTACATCCAGTCTTCAACGTGGCTCTCCTTCGGTCATATTTCCCACCATTATTGGACACCTCAAAGATAGCAGAGCAATTGACACCAACAGAGCTCAACCCTGACTGCAAGCCATAAGAATCCAATGATCATATTGTGGACACACAGACCAAAGGCAATTGACAGCAAAGGATCCAGCTTTATCGAGTCGTCAAAGCAGGAAAACGCCTACACCAAGGCAAGTGGCTTACCCAAGACCAAATTCAGCAAAAATTTCCTCATCTAGTGGGGGAACTCAACACAATGGAGACCATTGCTTCCTAAGGAGGGAGGATTGATCCAAGTGGATATCGGTGGCCACCCATCTATTCCACTAGCTCGAAAAATAGTTTTCCACCTTGCCAGTTTTTCAGTAGTTTTTCAGGTTCCAAACTTCCGGGGCTGTTTTGAGGCCCTAAACGACATTTTTTGGGGATTTGGGGCCCAAGTGACTAAATGAAGATGTAATGTGGGAAAATCAAAATACTTTATTCTTGGTTAGACCTTTCCAACGGGCTATCGTGCGCCTAAAACAAAGATCGTATGCACAAGTTACGACCCCGGAAAGATAATGTACTAACTTACCCAAACAGGGCCCAAATGACTTTTTGCGCTTCATATCCTAGGGTTAGGTTTTTGTATGTCTAGGGTGTTTGACATTTTTGTTTACTGTAAAATCCCTTCAAAGCCTCATTATAACCATGTTTTTGTGAATGAGTGCAGTCGTCACATCTCTTCTCAGATATAAGCCGCCACCATTCAAGAAAGCTTGTTTTCCGCTACATTTTATAGTTTCAGTTTATTTCCTTATTGAATAGAAAACCATTTTTATTGTATCTCTGTTATTTTGTCTTAAGAAACTTTTAATAATCTATATTCATTTCATTCTACTCATAAAATCTGGATCAATGGTATCAGAGCAGTCTGCTCCTTGTTGTCTTAATGCATGTCCCCAATGAGGTCAAGGTTCAAAGAATTGGGTCTCGAGCTTGTTTCTCTTGAGGACAAAATATCTCGCACGCCCAAGAAACCTCTCATGGAAGGAGAAAATAAAGATGACGAGACAGGATATCCTTTCAAAATGTTTCTTGAGGAATCCCTCACACAACAAAGGAACAAGATGATGGATAGTTTCACGCAAATCCTTCGGTGGCTACCAAAAGGCATCGCATCTTCCTCGAGCGGAGGCATCGCCCCCTTCAAGGTACAAATCAACTTCGATATTCCTATATTTGAAGGTCAGATAGATGCAGATGTTGTAGACAAGTGGTTGAATCTACTGCAAGGTTATTTTTTTGTCCATAACTTTTCGAATAGAGAAAATATTACTTTTGCACTCCTCAACGTCGTTCCCCATGTCAAAGATTGGTGGGAAACTTTCTGTGAGCAAAATGAAATAGAGGAACCCTCATTATTTATAGTCATGACCACCTGGGATTCTTTCAAGGATGTTATTAAGTAAAAATACTACCCTGTTGGAAGTTATGATGACTTGTATACCAAATGGACCACACTACGACAAGAAAGAGACCAAGAAGTGCAAGAGTTCACAAATATCTTCCATACCTTGCGCACCAAGATGGGTATCAAAGATTCAGAGTGACATTTGGTCCTCAAGTATCACAGTCCTCTGAATAGATACATCTAGACCGAAATGGAATTTATGGACATCTCTTCCTTGGGTGCCTCCTACCGATATGTTGTCAAAATCAAGCAGAATCTCAAACAAAATACGCAACAATTTGGGCTTGGGAACCCCGCACAGCAAAATCCAGGAAAGGGCGGCCCCAACCCACAGAATAAAGGATATAGAAAATATGGATAGTATCAGGAAAAATAATCCAAGCTACAAGCAAAAAATGACACCGGAAAGACAAAGCAAGATACTGGGAAGTGGTGTGAATTCCATAAGAGCCCTTGGCATAACACTGCTAACTACCACTCAAAGCAACCATTGGTGGCCGAAGTGAAAGTCTCTGAATTAGATGCGAGTTTTTAATTTGAGTTAGAACCAGAAAGGGGAAGACGATCCAAAATAATGAGAGTGCCTCTTCCATTCATAGATGTGGGTAAAAGGCACCCCGCTACACTTCGTCGTTGACGTTGTAGCTAGAAGAACCTAATCTCAGTAGAGGTCATCAAGCGAATGGCCCTGCCAACAATGTCACACCCACAACCCTACACAATTTGATGGCTCCACCAAGGAAGCGATCTATGCATGAGCCAACAATGTCGACTGTTGTATGGCATCAAGCCCTTCAAATATGAGGTATTATGTGATGTTTCTCCTCTCAAAGTTTGTAATGTTCTTTTTGGCCAACCTTATTTATGGAAACGTCATGTTGTATATGATTCTAGGCCTCAGAGTGTTATTACTACTTTGAACAGAAAATTGTACAGGATACCCGAGGTAGTCCCTCCTAGTGTTATTTCCTTGATATTTGCCAAGAAATTCAGGAAGGTCATCTCTCAGATCGGGAAAATTTTATTCTTCATGATTCTCTCTCAAAGTGAGTGAAAGATAGCAACCACATCCAGGGCCTCCACGGTCGATCTCTCCACACAACAGAAGAAAGTGGATAAGGTTGTGGAAGAATAGTTAGATATCTTCTTCTCTCCTACCGAGGTACCTCTGCACTACCAGGTCAATCATCCCATCGATCTGACCCCAAGCGCACCGCTACCCAATGGGCCAGTCTATTGTTGCTCACTATTAGAAAATGAGGAGATCAAGAGGTAGATCCAAGAATTTCTCCACAAGGGGCACATCCATCCCAACTCATCGCCTTGTGGGAACCCAATCGTGTTGGTGCAAAAGAAATATGGGACCTAGTGACTCTGCATTGATTATTAGGCCCTGAATAAAATCACATTTCAAAACTGGTACCCGATTCCCCGAATTGACAGCCTCCTTTATTAGCTCACGGGGGCCAAATACTTCAGTAAGATTGATCTGAAGTCTGGCTACCACCAAGTCCCAATAGAACAGACAGATGTATGGAAGACTGCCTTCAAGTCAAAAGAAGGTCTTGTTGAATGGTTGGTCATGCCCTTTGGTTTGACAAATGCTCCAACAAATTTTATGAGGATGATGGAAGATATCCTATGACCTTTCACCAATAATTTTGTAGTGGTGTATCTGGATGACATCCTCATCTACAACAAGACTTGGGCGGAACACTTGCAGTATATTCAGGAGGTTCTGCACACCTTGCGGCAGCACAAACTATATGAAAACTTGGAAAAATTCTACTTTGGCATGAATTGGGTCCATTACTTAGGCTACATCGTTGATCATCATAGTGTGCATGTGGATCTAGCCAAGATCTAGGTCATTCGTGATTGGCCAGCCGCAACCACACTCACTGAACTTCAGAGCTTCTTGGGCCTCACCAATTTCCATCGCAGGTTCATGTTGGGGTTCTCTCATATCACATGGGCCCTCAGCCAAGTAGTCAGGGGTGGAGGTAAGGAAAAGTTTGTGTGGGGCATGTCCCAACAAAAATATTTCGATGACTTGAAGAAGCATTTGTGCTCATCCCCGGTAATTTCATTATCGGACCTGCAACATCCCTTTAAGATTGGGACAGATGCTTCATAATATGTTGTGGGCATCTTTCTCACTCAAAACAGCCACCCAATGGCATATCATAGTGAGACACTATCATATTTTGTCTGTAAGTACCCTAATTACGACAAATAAATGTACTCCATTGTGAAAGCCTACCGCCAGTGGAGACATTACATTCTCAGGAAGGAGACAGTCATCCACACTCATCACAAGCCACTACAGTTCATACAGACCCAAGGATAATTTTGAAATGACCGCCATCATAAGTGGTCAAAAACACTGCCATACATGGGATGAGAGTCTTCCCTATGTCCAACATAGCTACAATTGAGCCCTACATAGCTCAACTAGCCACAGCCCCTTTCAGGTGGGGTTGGAATTCTAACCATTGCACCCCATGGATGTTGCACTTTCCCTAGCGACCACCTCGACCGACTCATCCCATGATCCACCAGAAGCTGAAAAATCCACTTGGTTCATTAAGTGGATCCATCACATCTCCTGACAGGTTCATGATATTCTACACAAGTCTAATGCCAATTACAAGTAGTGTCGTGATCAACATCAGGTGCCACATAAGTTTCAGGTGGGAAACAAAGTTTGGTTGCATTTGTAGAAAGAACACCTTACAGGGTCCCATCGGAAGCTTCACCCACTCTGTTATGGGTCGTATACCATCAAAAAGGCTATGGGTGACAATGATTTTGAGATCAACATTCCCCCCTTCCGTGGTCTGCATCCATTCTTCAAGGTGGCTCTCCTTCGGCCATATTTCCCACCATTATTGGAAACCTCAAAGATAGCAGAGCAGTTAACACCAACTTCAACCCTCACTGCATGCATAAGGAATCCAATGATCATATTTTTGACACACAGATCAAGGTCACTCGACAACGAAGGATCCAACTTTATCGAGTTGTCAACACAGGGCAACTCTTGCACCAAGGCAAGTGGCTCACCTAGGGCCAAATTCAGTAGAAATTTCCTCATCTGATGGGGGAACTCAATGCAACGGAGACCGTTGCTTCCTAAGGATGGAGGATTGATCCTGGTGGATATCGGTGGCCACCCACCTATTCCAGTGGCTCGAAAAATAGTTTTCCACCTTGGCAGTTTTTCGATAGTTTTTCGGGTTCCAAACTTCTGGGGTCGTTTTGGGGCCATAAACGACGTATTTTGGGGATTTGGGGCCCAGGTGTATATTTAACGCAATGACCTGGGTGAGTCGAAATTTTTTCTTCTCGATTAGACCTTTCCAACTAGATATTGTGCGCCTAAAACGGATATCGTATGCAAAAGTTACGACCCCCGAAAGTTGATGTACTAATTTACCCAAACAAGGCCCACATGACTTTTGGTGCTTCATCTCCTACGGTTAGGCTTTTGGATGTCTAGGGTTTTTGAAATTCCTGTTTATTTTGAAATACCTTCAAAGCCTCATTGTAACCATCTTCTTTCGAATGAGCGTAGTCGTCACATATCTTCTCAGAGATAAGCCACCACCATTCCAACAAGATTATTTTCTGCTGCATTTTACAGTTTCGGCTTATCTCCTTATTGAATAGAAAACCAGTTTTACTGTATCTATGTTATTTTTTGTTAAGCATATTTTAATAATATGTATTCATTTCGTTATGCTCATAAAATCTAGATCATTGGTATCAGAGCGGTCTGCTCCTTGTTGTATTAATGCATGTCCCCAATGAGGTCAGGGTACAAAGAATTGGGTCTCGAGCTTGTTTCTCTTTAGGAAAAAATCTCTCCATGCCCAACTGACCTCTCATGGCAGAAGAAAAGAAATATGATGGGACAAGAGATCCTTTCAAAATGTTTCTTGAGGAATCCCTCACACAACAGAGGAACGAGATGATGGATAGTTTCATGCAAATCCTTCATCGTCTACCAACAGGCGACGTATCTTCCTCGAGCAAAGGTGTCGCCCCCTTCAAGGTACAAATCAACTTCGATATTCCTATATTTGAAGGTCATATAGATTCAGATGTTGTAGACAAGTGGTTAAATATACTAGAAGGGTATTTTTCTATCCATAACTTTTCAAATAGAGGAAATATTACTTTTATGCTCCTCAAAGTCATTCCCCATGTCAAAGATTGGTGGGAAACTTTCTATGAGCAAAAGGAAACAGAGGAACCCTCATTATTTACAATCACGGCCACCTGGGAATCCTTCAGGGATGCTATTAAGGAACAATACTACCCTATTGGAAGTTATGACTACTTGTATACCAAATGGACCACACTGTGGCAAGAAATAGACCAAGCAGTGCCAGAGTTCACAAATATCTTCCATACCTTGCGCACCAAGTTGGATATCAAAGATTTAGAGCAACGTCTGGTGCTCAATTATCATGGTGCTCTATATAGATATATCTAGAATGAAATGGAATTTCTGGACATATCATCCTTGCGCACGACCTACCGATATGCAGTAAAAAGTGAGCAGAAGCTCAAAAAAAAGACACGGAAATTTAGGCCTAAGAACCCCTCACAAAAAAATCTAGGAAAGGGCGGCCTCAACCCACAGAATAAAGGATAGAGAAAATACAGACAGTATAATGAAAACCAGACCAATATGAAAGAAAAGAAGGACACCAGAAAGAAAAAGAAAGATATCGGGAAGTGGTGCGACTTCCATAAGATCCATTGGCATAACACTGCTAACTATCTCTCAAAGAAGTCGCTGGTGGCCGAAGTGAAAGCCTCTAAATCAAATGTGGGTTTTGACATTGAGTCAAAACCAAAAAGGGGAAGAATGATCATTGATGCAGAACCCAGTGCCACTGTTTCTACCACCAAGCTCCAGCTTAGTGAACCAGATGAGCCATAATAATGAGAGTGCCTCTTCCATTCATAAATGTGGGTAAAAGGCACCCCATTGCACTTAATTGTTGATAGTGGTATCCAAAAGAACCTCATCTCAGCATAGGTCGTCAAGAAGCTGGCCCTGCCGACAATATCGCACCCACAACCCTACACCATTGGATGGCTCCACAAAGGAAGCGATCTCCACGTCAGCCAACAGTGCCGACTGTCGTATGACATCAAACCCTTCAAATATGAGGTATTGTGTGATTTTTCTCCTCTCGAAGTGTGTAATGTTCTTTTGGGACAACCTTATTTATGGAAATGTCATGATGTATATGAGTCTAGGCCTTGTAGTGTTATTGGTACTTTGAACTTTAAATTGTATAGGATAACTGAGACAATCCCTCTGAGTGCTACTTCCTTGATCTCTGCCAAGCAATGCAGGAAGGTCATCTCTCAGACCAGGAAATTTTACTTCTTCGTGATTCGCTCTCATAGTGAGTGAAATATCACAGCCACATCGAGTGCCTCTATGGCCGATATCTCCACACAACATAAGCAAGTGGATAAGGTCATGGAAGAATACTCAAATATCCTCTCCTCTCCTACCAGGGTACCTCTACGCTGCCAGGTCAAGCATCCCATTGATCTAACCCCAGGTGCACCGCTACCCAATGGGTCAATCTATCATCGCTCTCTGTTAGAAAATGAGGAGATCAAGAGACAAATCCAAGAACTACTCCACAAGTGGCACATCCGTCCCAACTCATCGCCTTGTGGGAGCCCAATCATGATGGTTCAGAAGAAAGAAGGGACCTGGTGACTTTGTGAGAT
>CBVK0100728422.1:0-14014 GCA_900067695.1 Picea abies
AAGATTATGCTGGATATTATACTGCTATTCTGTTATTTCTAGCATTTCGTTTCTGTTCTGCATATTTTATATACCTGGTATCTTTCACTAATAACATTGTTGAGTATGAGGCACTACTTTTGGGGCTGAATGCAGCCAAAGAGAGGAAGATTAAAAACATGCAAGTGTTTGGAGATGCAAATTTGATTATTCAACAGGTGAATAAGTCCTTTCAAGCAAAGCATGTCAAGCTGAAAGCATACAAAGATGAAGTGTTGAAGGCAATTCACAATTTTGCATATTTTAAAATTTCATATGTACCTAGAACAATGAATGAATTGGCTGATTCATTAGCCGTGTCGGCTTGTGCATTCATACCCCCTCTACCTCATAAATTGACTTACAAAATTCAAGTTAAATATAGGCCCTTTCTCCCTGATAATCTAAAATTTTGGAAGGTTTTTGAAGATGATGCTGAACTCACTAGATTTCTTGCAGTGATAGATGAGTTTGCAGATCTGCAGATCAATCAGGAGAATGAACATGACAACGAAATTGAGGAGCCAAAATTCAGAAGCAAAATCCCAGCACATGAAATAGTCCAGTTGTCTACCAACAGAATTCCTAAAGGTTTGGTCCCGTTGGAAAGGTTGTTCGATGATAATGATGTGGCTGTCAAATTGGAAAGTGGTGAAAAATATTCAGAAGCTTTGCAATACAATGTAGCTAGTGAACAAGACCCTAAGTATTTCAACTTAGCCTCACATTTGACTGAAAAACAAAGGGCTGATTATGGAGAATTGCTAAAGGAGTTTGCTAACATTTTCGCTTGGTAATATGATGACTTGAAGACCTTTGACACAGAGGTAATTCAACATAAGATTCCCTTGAATAAAGACACCAAACCATTCAGGTAGAAGCTTAGATCCTTCAATCCTTTGTTTCTACCGACCATGGAAAGGGAAATTAAAAAACTATTGGATGCCCGCATCATCATTCCCCTCGGATATTTAGAATGGGTTGTGAATCTCGTACCAGTCAGGAAGAAGAATGGGGAGATCAGACTCTGCGTCGACTTAAGGAATTTGAATAAGTGCTCTAGGAAGGAAAACTACCCTTTACCCAAAATGGAGCATATTTTGCAGAAGGTGTTAGGATCAAAGGTGATGTCTTTTATTGATGGATTTGCCGGATACAACCAGATTGTTGTTCATTTGGACAATAAAGAAAAGACTGTGTTTACTACTCCATGGAGTACGTTTATGTACGAGAAGATTCCCTTTGGATTGATGAATGCAGGAGTGATTTTCCAAAGGGCGATGGACATTGCTTTCATTGGAGAGAAAGATAAAGTTGTCATGATATATCTCGATGATATCATTGTTTTCTCAAGCAGCCATGAACTTCATTTGCATCACTTGAAAAGGACATTTCTAAAATGTCAAAGGTATGGTATTTCTCTTAATCAATAAAAATCAAATTTTTCACTTAAGGAAGGGAAATTACTTGGGCATATTGTTTTAGCTAATGGAGTGAAAATTGACCCAAAAAGGGTAGAAGCAATTAAAAATCTTTCTCTTCCTAGATCAAAGAAGGACATTCAGTCTTTCCTTGGGACTATAAACTTTGTCAGAAGGTTTATAGTAAACTTTGTAGAACTCATAAAGCATATCACTGCTATGTTAAGAAAGGACTCTGAGGTAAAATGGACTAAAGCAGCCAAACACTCATCCAATACCATCAAGGAAGCCATCACAACAGCCCTTGTTTTGATCAGCCCCGATTTCTCCAAGGTATTTTACATTTTTTCATTTGCTTCAAGTGATACAATCGTAGCAGTACTCTTGCAGAAAAATGTTGATGATCAGGAGCAACTGGTTGCCTTCTTCAGTAAGGTCTTGAGGGACGCAGAGGTGAAGTATGAATTGTTGGAGAAACAAGCATATGCACTTATCAAGTCATTGAAATCTTTTAGAGTTTACATCCTTTAGGCAAAGGTAATAGCTTTTGTCCCCTCCAGTTCAGTTAAAGATGTGATTATACAACCTAACATAGATGGGAAAAGGAGTAAGTGGATAGCAAAGTTGATTGAATTTGATGTTGAAATTAAACCAGCAAAACTTGTGAAGGGTCGGGGCCTTACCAAACTTTTGGTAGAAGAAAATTGCAGGCTGCTCGAAATAAATCTGGTAAGCATTAATGCAGAAAATGCTCAGTCTTCAGAGGATAAAGAAGGTGAGGAAAAGTAGGTCTCAGCTCGCTTAGATGATTGCAAATGGTATAGTCATATTATTCATTTTCTGCAAACTTTGTCAGTCCCATCAGATTTGACAAAAACTCAAGGAAGGGCTTTGAAGCTCAAAGCCATAAATTTCTGCATCGATGGCAACTTATTGTTCTAGAAAAATCCCATAGATTTATTGTTGAGGTGCATAAACTAAGAAGAAGTAGCTAAGGTCATGATTGAATTCCATAATAGTGAATGTTGGGGACATCACTATTGGAAAACCACTGCACATAAAATCTTAAGATTTGGTTACTACTGGCCATCCCTATTTTCAGATGTGTGTGAGTTTGTGAGAACATGTGACAAGTGTCAAAGATTTAAAGGAAAACAACAATTGAAGTCTCTTCCCCTCAAACCTATAGTCGTCACAGGGCCTTTCCAACAGTGGAGCCTAGATTTCATAGGTGAAATTCACCCACCTTATAGTGGTCAGCACCGGTGGATCCTTGTTGCCACCGATTACTTTACAAAGTGGATTGAGGCTATTCCCACCTGGAACACCAATCATACTGTCATCATAAATTTTCTACAAGAAAACATATTTTCCAGATTTGGCTACCCTAAGAGAATAGTCACTGATAACGTTGTTGCATTCAAAGATAATCACTTGGTGAAATTGTGTGAAGAGATGGGAATTCAGCTGGTACATTCCACTGCTTACTATCTGCAAGGGAATGGCTTAGCTGAGTCATCCAACAAGAGCTTAGTCAAAATTATAAAGAAGCTGCTTGAACAAAATGCCAGAGGCTGGGATTCCAAACTAAAGTTTGCTTTGTGGGCTGACAGGGTTACATGTAAGAAATCAATTGGTACATCTCCTTTCAAGTTGGTATATGGAACTGAAGCCATATTTCCTGTTCAATTTGCACTACCAGTTGCAAAGTTTTTACAAGAAACTGATTCTGAACCAAGTGATTTGACCCAGAGAATTCATAATTTGGTAGAACTATAGCAAGATAGAGAGCAGCTCTTAGAAAAAACAGAATTACATCAAGAAAGAATCAAGGAGACCTTCGACAAGAGAGTCAAATCAAATGTCTTCAAAATAGGGGATTTAGTCTTAAAGTGGGATGCAACAAGGCAAGAGAAGGGGAAACATGTCAAATTCAAGGCTCTCTGGATAGGTCCTTTTGTCATAATCGCAGTGCAGCAGAAAAATACCTTTGTTCTCCAAAATATTTCAGGCGAGGAAGTAGCAGGTGGCCCTTTCAACGGGCGCTTTTTGAAGACCTATTTTTCATGAGGCTTTTATTAAAATCCCTATTCTACTTGTACATATTCTTTTTCATTTCTGTTTTCTTTGTTTCTATTACTTGAATAACTCCATGCCCAATGGTACCAGCAAAACTAGTTTTTATATTTCTTTTTAATTTTGTAATAAAGGCCACTGAGTCTAGCTAGGTTCTTGGTCACCTCACAGGGAGATGCCCATCCCATTTGGAGCCAAATGTTAGCTCCCAAAATGAATCCATCACTATGGTTGCATTTTGCGGTTGATAGCATGGCTATTGGTAGTTTTCTCAAATTTGGTTTTGAGTTTTTCTAGTAGCAAGACTTAGGTTACTTAGGTTTTGATTTTTGTCTTAGAAATAAGACGACCCATAAAGGTCTTCTCTTTAAAATTTTCATAAAATGCTTTCAACAACTAACATGTGTTTTAAAGATGATGGTTAGCTGGTGAAAGTGGCTATTTTCAACAGCTAAGGAGCATTTCTCACGAGTTGTCCGCTGATGAAAGTGGCAGTTTTCAACAGCCGAGGAGCGCTTCTCACGGAACATTAGCTGGTGAAAGCAAGGATCACGTGTGTTTTATTCACGTTTTAAAATCTAATGATGATACGCTCAGCCCACATCATGCAATCAAGAATGATTCACTGGTGAAAGTGGATAATCATGGAAACTCGAGTTTTCACGTCTAAATCAGATTGCAAAGCAGATCTCGTTCAATGATGCATGCTTCACAATCATGGCATCGGAAATGGAAAATTTGAATCCATCATAGAAGGTACAGGTGCAGTACTACTAGGTTGACAACATCAAGCCAGCTCATCGCTTCCCCAACACATATCGCTCACAAATGTTTGTTAATTTTTTAATGTTGAAAGACAGAGCCGAGTGCTTTCACCAGCACAAGACCTCAACCTGAACAACAGATTGCAGTGTTTGGTGTGTAGAATTTTTTTGGGTTTTGAGTTGCATATGGTGAGGAAACGTAGTGGTTCTTTGCTGAGAAAAGAATTGGACAGTCTATCCTTCCTACAGACGTATGCAGAAGTGAAAAAACACTTCTCAAACATAGGTTGTATGGAATTTTTTGAAAGGTTACAGAATGGTTGTCATCAATCAACAACAGAAGTGTTTGCTAAAACGTTTGATGGAAATAAAGCCTGTGTTGGGTCCTTGGATATTATCGTGGATGAAGTTTCCATCGCTGCAGCGACCATCTTACCAAGGTCGGGCCAGAGTTGGTTCAAAACGACTGCCACCAAAAACTTAAATTTCAGAGCATATTTGAAGGAAGAATTCAGACATAATGCATGGAGGAAAAGCATGCCAATTTCCCATTTAGAAGATGAGTGGCAGGATTTATTTAAGGGCATCCAACTCTACATAACTTTAGAAGGCAGATATGAAAAACTGATGTTGTATCATTTCAAGCTCTTAGACCATTTCAAAGGGGAAAGGTGGAAAGAAGCAATTGACTCCTCAAAGCAGTTCGAGGAAGAGGAGAACCCTTCCAGGACCTCTAGAATATAGAATCTCTGGTGTGAAATCTCACAGGTCAAATAAAAATTTGAATTTTGAAACTACTATAGAGCAGCCTATAGAAAGGAAAACAAACATCTTGAACCTTCGATACACAGACTCAGAACCAAAGCAAGAAGATGAGAGCCCTGTCATCAAAAGTCCTCAACATTCCATTGAGTTTGCATAGAATTATGAGACCTTTACTCACACTGAGGAACGAGAAACATCAAAGAGCACTAAGTCGAAGAAAACAGAGAAAATCAAGCATCTCAAAGAAGTGATCGCTCAGCAGGAGGTCTTAGAGAGGGTAATAAAAGAAAGATACAAGAAGTTGTCTGATAATTTTGCAGAAACCAATGCTGCATTTGAAAAACTAGATCGTGAAAGTGTCAAGGAAAAGAAGAGGAAATAGAAAATCACCAAAGACTATAATAGTCTATGGTGGCTAGCAAAGCGCCTTAAAAGGAAAATCAGAAAATTGAAGAAAAAGCAAAAGTCACACCCAGATTTGAAAGTGCTTGCTCAGGTTGCTATGAACATGCAAGGGGATAAAGCAGAAACACAGTGAGTTTTTTATGGAATCACATTTTTGGAGGTGAAAGTTCATTTTGGGCTAACGTAGAGCTTTCACCAGCGCACATCGCAATTTTAAAAACAGTTAGTTGGTGAAAGGTAGCCCTTTCACCAGCTAACCAGCGAACCATTGGGCGAGTTAGCTAGTGAAAGTGGAAAAGAAATTTTGAAAACTAAGGATGGGGCAGGTCATTCTTCACAGGTTTTAAAGAGGTTCCAGAGTATCAAAGGGGTAACAAGTCGATCGAAAAGGACTCTACATCAAAGATTCATGGGAGTTTTTGAGAACCACATGCTAAACTGATTTCCTTAAGTATCGACTATGAACATTGAAGAAATCCAACTGTCAAGACAGGTGCCTTTGCCATGTTTCATAACATCACAGATTCCAGGAGCTGGAGAATACAGATGTCAAATTTTGAGATTGAAGACAATTCAAATGCTAGTCTAGTTATTAAGTCTTTGTTATCAAGTTGCTTAGTTAGATTTGAATTGCTATTTTTAGATATAGATCCAAGTTTTTAGGATCTTAAAAACTGTTTGTAAAAGGCTATAAATGCCTATCTTTTCTAAGAGACGAGGGTTCAAACTGGGATATATTTTCTACTACTGTATAGACGCTTATTTGCAGAAATAAAGTTCAGTTTCATTTCGTTTTCAATATCAGAATTATTCATCTTTCCTTTTCTGTACTTTGTTTCAGTTTATTTTAGTTCATGAAGACTGTTATCTCTTTATTGAGCTCATAGACTTGAAGTAAAGGATTTCTCTCTATCTTGCATTAATCCCTACATTTAGTTGTATTTGGCAATCAACAATAGTGTTCTTCATCCTCTCCTCTCAATTTACTTGATCTGATTATTGTTTCCTAAAAGCATTGTTTCTTTAAATGTATAAGTTGTCTATTACATTGACCATTAAAGACCCCATTGTTCCAAGCATATATACACATTATTTCTAAGTTACCAAGCATCCTTAGCCTACAACCCTAAGGAGCTTCTTGGAGTGATAACAGATCCCAAACATATGTTGTGTGAATGGATCATGTCATGTGAGGGGGTGTAGAGAGCCCAAGTAGCTGAAGTGAGATTTTGTGTCCAACCGATGTGGTAGGCTGGTGGAGGAAGCATTTGTCAATAGCACAAAGGATAGTTTAGACATGAGGGAGGGAAAAAGATTAAAAACACTATAAAAGAAAATAACCTAAAGTAGAATGACTATGTTTAAGCGTAAAATTTCTTGAGATACAACCCGTTGATGGGTTCTTTGAGAGACTCCTTCAAGGGAGGCTAGGATGTATGTGCCTTTCATGAGGCAATGTTGGATAATGTATCGGCCATGCCAGAGTGACTTGAATTTTCCATGGCCAAAGGTATCATGAGCGATATCGTAAGCCAAGATGAGGTCACCTTCACGAAATGAGCGAAGGTTGACATGGTGATAAAAGGTAGCCTTGGATCATTTTTTAGCTACCTCATTGTTCTATAGGAAGATCAACAAACTTTATCTAGAGACTCTAAGTTTAGCAAGCCCTGCTCCATTGGATCAGTGTCGGGTAATAGCTCAATTGTGGTGCATAAGGTATGAATTTCACACTCGATGGGAAGAGTGGCCTCAACCCCATGGACTAAATGAAATGGTGTGAAACCAGTAGCTGTTTTCATAGCCATTCGGTAAGCCCATAGCATAGAAAATAACATATGATGCCAATTGGTTTTATGTTTATTAACCATGCATTGTAACGTGGTCTTGAGGACTTTGTTAACTACTTCGACCTATCCATTATACTGAGGGTAATATGGGGAGGAAAAATCATGAGAGAATCCTAACCGAGATGAGAGTTCGATGAAGATCTCATTCTCGAAGCGTTTTCCATGATCGGAAACGAGTTGGAGGGGTACGCCAAAGCAGGATATGACATGGTTAAAGAAAAAACATGTTGCAGTGTCAGTTGTGTTGTTGAAGGTGGGAATAGCTTCTACCCATTTGGTGAAGTAATCAATGGTGACAATAATGTATTTGTGACCATTGTTGGAGGGGGGATTACAAGTCATGAAGTCGATGCCCCATTTACAAAAAGGGTCGGCAGTGATGATGGGATGAAGAAGAGTGGGGGGAGCCCGAGCTTTATTGGCGTAGAGCTGACATTGCGCACATCATTTCATAGCATGAATGCAATCATGAAACAAGGTAGGAAAAAAGTAACTGGCTCGGATAATATTTTGAGCAGTGGATATGCCCGAAAGATGGCCCCCACGGGCACCATTGTGGCATTTGTTTAAGACTCTGTCGGCCTCGTCAATAGTCAGGCATCGATGAAGAATGGTTTCGACTCCCCGCCGGTATAGGATGTCTCCGATGAGGAGGTAGCGGGGGGCCTGATGGTGAATACAACGATGGTCATCTCGTGAAAGGTGGTTACCAAACTTTTGAGTGCGGAGATAGACGAGGAGATCATCGTACCAAGGATCATCTGAAGCGATATAAAAGAGATGTTCGTCGAGAAAGTCAGTGTTGATGGGGGGACTAGTGGTGTCAGACGGGAGGGTCATGACAAGTTCAGCGAGAACGAGGGCCTTATTAATCTTAGGTGTTGAGAAATCAAGGTCGTACTCCTGAAGGATAATGATCCATTGAGAAAATTTTCCGTTAACTTGCCAACAGTTGAGCAAGTACTACATAGGGTTGGAATCTTTAACGACCTTTGTTGTTCGAAGCAGAATGTAGTGGCACAGTTTCTGGACTGTGAGGACGACTGCTAGAGCAAGTTTCTCTTCGTGTTTATATTTCAAGGGTGGCCCTGAGAGGTTTTTACTAACGTAATAAATGACATGTTCATGATTTTCATCACCTAGTTGGATGAGGATGTCAGCTACTAATACAGCTGATGCTGATACGTAGAGGATATAGTCACGATTGTAGTCAGGTGCACTAATTAAAGGTGCGTTCGAGAGAGTAGTTTTAAGATCATATGACTATTGGTATGGGCTTCCCAGTGAAATGGGATGTCGTGACGTAGTAAGCAAAGGAAACCGTGTGCGCATATGGCATAGTCTGGGACAAAGCATCTAAGAAATTTATCTTTTCCCTATACGATCTAAATTTGATGTAAATTTTAGGGAGGTGGAATTTCGGTGATTTCTTGGACTTTTAGGGGGTCTACGGTAATACTGCTTTGAGAAATGATAAAGCTGAGGAGGTGCCCTGCACTGACACAAAACACGCACTTGAGAGGATTCAAGAGAACGTTGTACTGATGACACCGTTGAATGATGATTCGTAAATCATCAAGATGTTGGGTGCATTTCTTAGATCGAGTTGTGAGGTCGTCCAAGTAAGCAAGGCTGATATGAGCCAGATCATGAAAGATATATGTCATAGCCCACTGGAAAGTTGCGCCAGCATATTTTAAGCCAAAAGGCATGACCCGATATGCAAAGGTACCCCACAGGGTAGTGAATGCGGTTTTATATTGATCGACGGGGTGAATTTGAATTTGATTATAACCAGAGAATCCATCCATAAAGGATAGAGCCTCGTGGCCTGCGCAGTCGTCGATAATTTGATCGATGAAAGGTGTTGGAAATTTTTCTTTGGGACAAGTCTGATTGAGATCATGAAAGTCTGTGAAAACGTGGATAGTGCCCTGTTTTTTGTTAACGGGTATAGGGTTGGAGACCCATGAGGTATAGGCAATGGGGTAAATGAACCTGGTAGCACGTAACTTGTCAATCTTGGTTTTGATAGCCACGGCTTTGGATGGGTGTAGCGGTCGTTGTTTTTGGTGAACTAGTGTAATGTTGGGCTAGGTGTCGATGCGATGTTCGACAATAGAGGGATCGAGGCCAGGCATTTATGTGTATGACCAAGAAGAAATATCCCTATATTCTTGGAAGAGGGCTTTATATGCGATGATTTCCTGAGGAGTGCAAGCATCTCCAATGGTGATTTCTTCGACGATGCCATTTGTGATGGAAATGTCGATTTTCATGGTTGGTGAAATGTTGGCCATGTTTCCTTCTTCAAAAGAATATGGGGTAGGAATGGCGTTTTTGAACTAGTCAGTAGGCCCTGATGGGATAAAATCCTTGGTTTCGACTGCGTAAAGGGGGTTTTGGTTAGGAGGCATGGGGGATTCTTGTGGAGAGAAGAGTGTGTGATGGTGTAGTGCATCTCAGGGGAGGTTGGGGTGGTTTAACTCTTTGAGTATTTCCTCATCGTATTGGAAGTGATGGGAATACAAGGGGTCATGAGGAGTGATGTTGGTGACAATGGTCGTGTGGTTGCCCCCTGGTGAGGAAGAAGCCAGGGGAACAATGTTAGGAGAGGGTGAGGGTTCACTCGACATAAACCATATATTAAAGTACTGAGGAGTACCCATGGTAGTTATTTGTAAAATATCTGTAGGGGAATGAGCGAGAGAGTTGGGGGGGATGGAGAGTGAATCCTCAGATAATTCATC
This sequence comes from Picea abies, assembly GCA_900067695.1. Taxonomy (NCBI): domain Eukaryota; kingdom Viridiplantae; phylum Streptophyta; class Pinopsida; order Pinales; family Pinaceae; genus Picea; species Picea abies. The sequence continues at coordinate 10,050 of CBVK0100728422.1, forward strand.
TAAGAACCAGGGAGGTGTTGGAAGGGCCTCAGGTTTAGGAGAGATGACATAGAGATCCTCTAGTGATGAAGTAATGTCAATTATCGACTCTGAGGGTCGGTGAAGCAGGGTCAATTAACGTTTCCTGTATTCAAGGATCATAGGACACTGGTATGTAAAATGAGCTAATGAATCGCACATAGGACACTGGTATGTAAAATGAGCTAATGAATCGCAGAGAGAGAAAGGGTGTCTCATATGTTCATTGATTGAAGTTGTGACATAACAGATGTCTGTGATATTTGTTGAGGAGGACGTAGCAGGACTGGGTTTGCTCTGGAAGTTCTGGCATACTGTGGCTAATGTCTGCAGAAAGCGTGGCAGGGCTGGGCAATGGTGGGTATAACGGCCATACTCTCAACATATAGCATAAGCATATTTGGTCCTCAACCCTTTACTACTGGAAGGGGTGGTGGTAGTGGCAAGGCTGGCTGTAGTGTTGAGTGTTGGGGGAGTGTGATTAAGTGGAATCAAATTTCGTAACTCTGGTAGAGATGGGCAATTTTTGGTTTGGTGTCCCTCTTTCTCACATAGTGCGCAACGTGGTGGGATGCATGGAGGAAGTGGAGTTGTGGGCTCCTTCTTCTTTCTCCTGCCCCCAGCTATAGCAGGGGGGTTAGTGAGTGGGGGTGTGGTGGGGGTAAGGATGGGAATCGTCATGGGGATTCCTTCTTTTTGGGGTGGAAGGGATGGTCGAGGGACCATCTCTAGTGGGTGTAAATACCAAATTTGGATTGCTAACACCATATTAGGTAGTGTGAGCATTGCGGATACCTAAAAATATTTGATACCTGATGGAGGTTAAAAGAAGGGAATTTGAGTGATGGCTTGGGGAACTGTCTCCCAAAATGGGATATGTCCTTAGGGAGAGGTGGAATCATGGAGATGAGAGGAAGAATGTTATCGATGTTGGCATATGGGTTAGGCTCATAATGTGAGACTTGGTCAATAGTAACGATCTTCCCATTGTGAGGGAACCTCATTGTCTGAAAAACAGAAGATGCCACCTCCTTCATAGCATACATGTAGCTACGACCGAACAAGATATTATAATCGAGAGGGGCGAAGATAACTTCGATATTGATGAGAATATTCTTTCCCCTGAGTTCAATGGGGATATTTTGGAAGAGCCCTTCAAGAGATGATGGTCGTCCGTCATAAGCGTGTAATGTGATGGCATAGGGTATGAGTTCAGGGGAACCAAGTTTTTGCCATACCATTTTGGACATAATGCATATAGATGTACCTTCATCGATGATACACCGATGAACTGTGATGTTTCATATTTTTACTGGTATTTAAAAAGCGATCAAGGCGGGAAGACAAGGTTCTTCGCTGTCAAGATCAAAGGTAATGAGTCAGGTATTTGTGGGGTCGACTTCCCCCAAGGAAGAAAGTAATGATTTCCGCTCAGTAGGACAAGTCTGGAGGACCTCCAATACTAACATGGTAGCTGAGGATTGTGCTAAGTCATCAACCAAACTATAGTTATGAGTTGCCCTAGCCTGTGGGTTGTGGACATTCCTGCGCAATGGGATGTGAGGGATGTGAAGCGGTGGTTCGGCAGCAGGGGGAGGAATCACCAATGGGGGGCCTCTCAATGTAGGGTTTGTCTTTGGAGGGATGGGAGGAGACTCAGTGGGTGCATGATATTGATGGTTACGTGTTTGCAGAAGGATTTCTTCCTCACTTGTGAGGAGAATTGTGTTATCTACTAGATTGTTGGGGTTGAGGTATTGTCCCATCGGAGGTGGGGGATGCTGGGTGTCCTGTTGGGTGTTTATCACACCTTGATGTGGAATAGGATTTTGCAGCATGGTGAGAGGGGGTTGTTGCACATATTTTTGTGGTGCCTGCTGAGGGGTAGGCGGTGCGGGAGAATGTGGAAGACTACCAGAGTCTTTCAACCGTTTGAAATCAACGATCTGGGGGAAATGATGAGTGTAATGGTCGATCTCACCACAAATGACACAAGGGAAGATGGGTTTAACATTATTGGTATTTCACCCTTGCCATTTATTATTATTGCCCCCTTGGGGGTTTTGGTTCCCTTGGTTCAGGTTGCCCACAATGGATTGGTGTTGTGGGGGTTGATTCCTGCCTTGACCTTGGTTGTTGTTATTCCTGTTCCATCCTTTTTTCTTAGCATTGTTTGACGGATGGGTTGGATTATCCGTATTCATCTGTTCAAAATTTTTGTATTGTCGAATGACAGTGGGTTGAACAAAATTCACCCCCGCATGAAGATGTGAGGGAGGCATGGGTTGTGGAGGACCAGGAAATGGGAAGTATGGATTCTGTGGTTGTATCAATACATAAGGTACATAGGAAGGCGTAGTGATTTCGATAGCACTATAAGATGAGGTAGACGGGGTACTAGAGTTTGTTGGGATAAGTGGACGTATGGGGGGTGTCGGTGGTGGTCGACTGATGGGTGGAGGTATAGCAACAGGGTATGGTTGTTGATAAGGGGGTGGGGGGTAATAAGAAGTTCCCCCGTATGCTGACGGATATTGAGGTGTTCCATACATTGGTGGTGTTTGGGGTTGTGGACCGTGGTGAGTGGTGGCACCAATCAGGCCGTCTACTGAGTGAGACATCCCAGGTTTGTCTTTGCCAAATGGCACAGGTTTTGGAAGATCAGGAAGTACAGTATATAAGTACCCTGACTGTGCATGGACGAGGTTGTATTGTTGGGCCTTACTGATGGCTTCCTCTTCAGATTGAGGGAAGGTGGAAACTACATCCTTACCGAGGAGAGAGACGAGTGATCTAAGAAACTAGTCGAGACACTATTGCTTGGTGGTTTCTTCTTTGCAAAAACTACATCACCTACGCCACTCGTGAATGTGGTCAGCGATATGTGTGGTTGAGGTTTGTTTGAAATTAGAAAGTAGTTCTAGACCATTGTTGTGGCGGATGGGTAATTGGAAGAAGGTCAAGAATGCTTTGGCCAATGACTCAAAAGTTGTGTGGGACCTTGATTTTTCTTCTACATACCATTTGGTCGATGGGCCAGTAAGTGTGCGTTGAAAGAATTGCAGTCTAATGGAATCATCCATAATGTTATTGGAAAAGCACCATAGGTGAAAGGTCATGACATGGTTGGCAAGGTCATCGCCTGCCTTTCCTTCAAACTTTGGTATGTCCGAAGGTAGTTTGGTGGGCATTGCAGGCCATGTGGGATCATGCAATATAGGTTCATTGGTGAGTTTGTTGAGATATGGTATGTTGAGAGAGGCCAAATATGGGATCTGCAATGGGCGGGGGAGGATTAGCTCTAGCCATGGTGTGGGTGTGTTTTGAACCTGACCCTTGAGGGGGGCTAGGTGGGTTGGTGCTTCCTCCTTGAGAGGAAGTGGGTCCCCCGCTTCCGTGTAAAGGAGAGCAAGTGAACGGATGACGTTAGGAAGTGGACCCAAGTAATGTAGAACCAAGCAGAGCTGATCCTAAAATAGTAGCACTCACAGGAGTGTGTGAAGGAGGTGCCGACGAGTGGGCACGACCAGACACTCCCCCTAAGATAGGAGGGAGGTTTAGCAAGAGTCGTGAATGATGGGGGTTCTGTGGTTCCCCTATGATGTCAGACTAGATATGTGAATGTGTGCAAAGAGTAGTGAGAGTAATATAGAAACAAGAGGCTTTGCGTTGAATGTTTACACAATATATAGATCCAAATAAAATTGTAATCAGATGTGCATTGTAGTGTACCCTTTCACTACCCAGGTTCACGCAAACCTTTCCATACCATTCATTGCATGGATTTAAAAACAAATGCATTTAACCAGAATTAAACACACTTAACTCACAGAGTAAAATATATATATATAAGTTACTGTTACCATTAACAAACCATAGCATGCAACAGTAATTCAATTACACAACGGAAAACATGATACAAAACAGCACAGTCATGTCAAATGTGT
>CBVK0100728424.1:0-16674 GCA_900067695.1 Picea abies
AAAAAAAAAAAAATCACTCTTGCTTCGCTTATTCATAACGATGGGGTTGTTACATATGGTATCAGAGCCAGGTTCAACCCGCGACTAGGGATCGCTATGGATTTCATTGATATGATCTGATTATAATTTTGCTAATTGAGTTGACTTATATGCGTGTAGGTAATCATGGTTAGAGGAAATCGTGGAGGTAGATGACGGGGTGCTAGGGGAGGAGGCGCGATGACTCTAGTAGCATCCACACTTGAGGGATCTAACGACCAGGGAGACGAGGTTGTCGGGAAGGAGGAGATAGTTGTTGGTGATGTGGTCGGAATGATGAGATCTTTTCAATGCATGTCTAAGGCACTAATTAGCTGTTTGGATAGAGATAAGGCCAGAGTGTCGACACCCCTTAAGGGTACATCATGCACTCCGGCTAGTACTGGTAGCATTCACTGGGAGCTCGAGAAGGTCAACTTTCCTGAGTTCTTTCGTGCCCTAGATGACACAGCCACTGAGGCATGGTTTGAGAATATGGCGATGTGCCTTGCACATTGCGATTATACCTCCAACATGAAGGTCCACATGAAGGTCTTCCAACTGAAAGGAAGCGCTCTTCTTTGGTGGAAGATGCTCCCACCATAGATGAACATGGTCGTCGAAGACGTGTCATGGGAACTGTTCGAGGAATGGTTCTGAGAGAGATACCTATCAGAGGAATTCATTGAGTGCCAACTCAACAAGTTCAACGCCTTAGGACAGGGCGGTCATACGGTGCCGAAGTACGAGGCTCATTTTATGGAGTTGCTTTGGTATGATATGCATCTTAACACTAAGAAACTTAAGGTCAATAGGTTTGTGTTTGGCCTTAATGACAACATACGTGTAAAGGTTAGGATTTCGATGCCTCAAAACTTCCATGATGCCATCCATAAGGCCCTCATAGAAGAGGAGGAGCTTATCAGTGGGTTTTAGACTAGGACTCCAGTAAGACCAGTAGGGCAGGTGTCATCTGGTGCACAGCGGCATCACACACTAGCCAGACATACACCGAGATATCATGGCCTCCAAAGGGGATCCACTTTCACTAAACCTTGATGACTGATGACTTAGTAGCAGACACCTTATCAGGGACCACAGCATAGCAGCAACATCGACCACAACAACAACAGTATAGGCCTATTCAATAGAACAAACCAGGTTTCCAAGCTAGTGGGTCATCATCTTCTACTTCGAGTACCAGGACTACTGGGCCGAAGAAGGGGTGTTGGACATGTGGGGAGCCACACTACCAGCGTGACTGCCCTGTGGAGAGGGCTAGAGCATCCAGATCAGCTGGACCTACTATTGTGGGAGATATGGGCACGACCCATCGAATTCATGCAGCAATGAATAACCTCCAGGTAGAGAATCAGTCGACTGTGCTCGAGACGTTAGGTACCTTCGCTCACCAGACCCTTAGTATTTTGATATATCCTGGTGCTACCGAGAGTTTCATTTCTGGTGCAGTGCTAAAAAGGATTAAGGTAAAGGTAGTCGAACATGATGAGTTTACCTTTGTAGAGATGGCCTTGGGAGCTAAAAAAATGGTTGGAGGAAAGGTTACAGGCTGTATCCTTAACCTGGGAGAGTTTGTCACAAGGGCCGACCTATACATCATGATCTTAGGATCTTATGATGTCGTGATTGGTATGGATTGGTTGGAATCGCATGAGGCGATACTCAACTATAAGACAAAATGGTTGAGCTTGGTCGATGACGAGGGACAGAGACGTGTGATTTTAGGATGGAACCAGGGAGTTTCCCTTAGGTTCATCTCTTCCTTGTAGCTATGGAAGAGCATGTGCAAAGGGTGAAAGATTTATGTGATCCTTGCGTTAAATGAGAAGGGAGTAATGGAAGGTCTAGAACACCTTCTGGTGGTGAGAGAGTTTGCGGACATCTTTCCGGAGGAGTTACCTAGGATGTCGCCGGAGAGGGAATTGGAGTTTACTATAGACCTAAAACTGGGGATTGAACTGATAGCTATAATGCCTTATCAGATGTCAACCCCGTAGTTACAGGAGTTGAGAACTGAAGGAGTTGTTGGACCTAGGACTGATACATCCAAGTGTGTCACTGTGGGGTCCGTCGATTATTTTCATATGAAAGAAGGATGGGTTGTCGAGGCTCTGCATTGACTACCATCAGTTGAACAAGGCAACGATCAAGAATATATATCCGTTGTCGAGGATTGATGATCTGTTCGATCAGATGAAAGGTGTGATGGTGTTCTTAAAGATTGATTGTGATCAAGGTATCACGAGTTAGAGATCAAGGAGGATGATGTCTCTAAGATTGCCTTTAAGATGAGGTTTGGACTTTACAAGTTTACTATTTTATCATTTGGACTGACAAACTCCCCTTGGGTATTCATGAGTTTGATGAACGGGGTGTTTTGCGAGTACTTGGACAAGTTTGTCCAAGTATTCATTGATGATATTTTGATTTACTCTCGGACGATGGAGGAGCATGACGAGAACTTGCGCTTGGTACTACAGTGTCTGCGAGAGCACAAATTGTATGGGAATTGGTCCAAATGCTCATTTTATCAATCAAATATTCATTACGTAGGGCATGTCATCTCCAACAAAGGAATCACTGTGGATCCAGCAAAGGTTAAGGCTATTATGGAATGCCCTGTGCTGAAGAATGTATCGGAAGTTCTTAGCTTCATGGATTTAGCAGGATACTATCGACAGTTCATCGAGGTATTTTCAAAGATAGAAAATCCGATCACAAAATTTCAGAAGAAAAATAAGAAGTTTGGTTGGACCAAGAAATGCGCAGAAGCATTTCAGAGGCTCAAGGAATTGTTGACAATAACACCAATACTAAAGGTCCCTGACATGGATGTGGACTTCTTGGTATGCACTGATGCATCCAAAGAAGGCTTAGGTGAAGTCTTGATGCAAAACAAATGAGTGATCACTTACATCTTGAGGAAACTGAGAAGGCATGAGGAGAACTACGCGATGTACAATTTGGAGTTGTTAGCCATCGTATCTGCCTTGAAGGTTTGGAGACACTACCTTGTTGGACGAAAATTTGAACTACAGACTGACCAATATGGACTACAACACATCTTTATGCAAAGCGACCTCAACGCGCAACAACGACGTTGGTCAGAATTTCTTAGCGAGTACGACTTCAAGATTACTTACATAAAAGGAACAATGAACTGAGTGGAATATTCTTTGAGTCGGAGACCACACATATTTTTGGTGCTGCCTCTTCAGAAAAATCTATGTGAAAAGATTCTAACTTTACAGTGTGACGATGACTGGTACAAAGAGGTCGAGGGTTTTATCGGACAAAACACAATGATGGTACCACGATTTGAAGGATTTTCATTTGATAGAGATGGTTTATTGAGGTTTAAAAATCAGATCTATGTACCACCGAATGACGAGTTGAGGATGTTGATCCTAAGCGAGGTTCATAGAGTAGTTTACATGGCTCACCCAGGAGTCACGAAGATGAGGTCAGACCTTAAACCCTTATTATTCTTGAAGGGAATGAAGGCATACATAGCCAACTATGTGGTCAGATGTATAGAATGTCAGTAGGTAAAGGCTGAACATAGACACCCAGTAGGACTACTATAGCCACACGCTATTTTGGAATCGAAATGGAAGATTATTTCGATGGATTTTATTGTTGGATTGCCATTGATGGCAAGGAGACATGACTCGATTTTCAAAGTAGTAGACACTCTGACAAAGAGTTCTCACTTTATTCCTATGCATACGATGTATCAGGCATATGACATAGCTAGAGTTTTCATCAGTGAGATTGTGAGGTTGCATGGCGTGACTAAGAGGATTATATCCGATTGAGGATCGATGTTTACTGGACGATTTTGGACGAGTTTCCAAGAGGCCTTGGGAAACCAATTTAACTTTAGTATTTCCTATCACCCAGATATGAACGGGAAAACCAAACGAACGAACTAGACCTTGGAGGACATGTTGCGCATGTACGTGATGGACCAACAAAAGCATTGGGAAGAATTATTACCACTGGTGGAATTTGCTTATAACAATAGTTACTAGAGCACCATTAAGATGGCTCTTTTCAGGTTTCTTTATGGGCATCTGTGTTAGACACCTTTGAGTTGGGATCGACTTGAGGATAGGGTCCTGGTGGGACCAAAAGCGATCCAAGAAATGGAAGAGAAAATGCAAACCATAAGAAAAAGGATTAAAAAAGCTTAGGATTGGCAGAAGAGTTATCCCGACGCACACTATGTCGACTGTAGTTATGAGGTCGGAAATCGATTCTTCTTGTGGGTTAAACCGCATAAGAGTTCAATCAAGTTTGGAAAGGGAGCTAAACTCTCTCCCAGGTTCATGGGACCTTTTGAGATTATGGAGAGAAAGGGGCCCGTGGCCTATTGACTAACCTTGCCTAATTCTTTGAGGCATATGCATGATGTTTTGAATGTATATGTTTTGAGACATTATATTAGTGTTCCTACGCATGTTATTGACATGTGTTCCTTGTAAGTATCGGATGAGGGGATGGTCACGAGTGAGCCGATCCACATCTTGGATCATCGCATTCGAAAGCTATGGCGTCGAATGATAGAGAAGGTCAAGGTCCAGTGGGACAACTATAGTCCACAGTTGGTGACCTAGGAGGACGCATATGATATGCACCAACAGTTCCCATTTTTGTTTGATAGATAGGCTTATGATACTGTGATACACTTTATTTTGGCATTTATACCGTGAAACTTTGGGACAAAGTTTAGACAAAGAGGGGTGTATGTAACATCCTGCTCTAGCACACTGAGCGAACTTATTATTTAAGGACACTTGCTCACAAGTGATCCAGATTATTATGCTATTAAAACATTTGATTTTGATTATGAGGCATTATGAGTTGGTGACATGTTGTTTTAGTGCAGTGATGTAGACAGGTGCTATTGACTCGGTTTTACTAAGTGTGTAGGATTTTGTACCTTGAGGATGCAGAGGCATCGATGGAACCCCTTGGACTTCGGATCAAGCCGGGGAGTGTACCATTCTGGTTTGATTGTTTTATTGTGATATTAGTGCATCTGATTAGATGATATGATTATGGATATATTTCTGACATGATTTGTTGATGATGTAGGATGACAATAGCTTGCCGACCAGACTCACATGTGGAGCAATGGTGTCATGCACGACTACCATAGATGTTGAGGGAGAGGTGTGGACAACTGCCTTGCCACAACCTACTAGCACTCCTGCCATGGCTCGAACTGTAGGTTAACGTTTACCTAGTTCGAGAGGACCTACGATGCCATGAGGGTAGACTGCGACAGTTGCTCATGATGATTCTAAGGGGTGCACAATAAGGCAAGGGTTTTATTCCTTGAGAAAATGATTATTGGGGGATGGAAAGCTTATTATGGGCTTGAAAATGATTGTAAATCAGCTGATCTTTGGAGTTGGGATAAGAAGAAACTCCTCTTTGAGACTCTTGTTAGACCTATTATTCTTTATGAATGTGAAGTCTGGTGTTGTGGTATCTCTCGTGAATCTTCGAGAAAGATAGAGAAAATACAAAATAAATTTATAACCTACAATCTCAAAATTGAAGGAAATGCACCCTATCCCATCCTCCTCTTAGAAACAAGCCTGTCCCCCATTGAGAGCATGCCTATGACTAGATACCTAATGTATAAGAACAAGTTAAAAAAAATGGAAGACACTAGGATAGCTAAAATTGCTTCAAAATCAAGTCATAAACACCATCGACTCAAGTGAGGATGGCATAAAGATGCCTGGTCTTGGCTAAACTATTGGGGAATCATGGAACAAACCATTTTGTAGAATAAAGATAGTATTAAAAAAAACTTCAAATCAAAATTTAAGGAGAAAATGTGGTGTGATAAAGAGTTAGAGGAAAGAAGAAAATTAAGGTATTATAAAGATGTAATCAACCTTAATCTAGAATATCAAAATTATCTATCTGTTTTGCCAAGTGTAAATAAAAAAATAAGCATTGCTAAGATAAGAGCAAATTCTCACGAGCTCCATTGTGAAACTGGGTGCTGGTCAATTCCTAAAATGTTATGGGATAAAGACCGTGTCACATTTGTGACACTAAGAATGTTGAAGATGAAAAGAACTTTCTCTTAGATTGTCGAGCCTATACCCATATTAGATCTCATTTTCAAAATATTTATCAGTACCAATCTACCTAACCCCTTAACACAACAAAAGTATGGTGATCTTGGAAAGCTTCTCTTAATGATTTTTGAGCATACAAACAAAATTCTAAAGGATCAAAAGTAGTCACTTACCCTCTTAAGGTCCAATAGACCAATTCTTTCTTAGTGGACGTTAATCATCATCATCATCATTGATAACTCAAATTCAGTTTTATTGGATATTAATCATTATATAAAATTAATATAAAAATATTTTACTTAAGTAGATATTGAGATATTTTGTTTATGATTAACATTGAAATATATTTGTTCTTATCAATATTATTTTTAACTTGTCTCTAGACAAAAAAATAAAAATAAAAATACCAAAAAAAGCATTAAATTTGATGAGATCTTTCTCTTTTATTTCAATATATTATAATTAACTACCCATTAATTATCAATCATTAATATCATTACTTATCATAGTTGACTTGATCTATTGTAATACCACTAATATTGTGGCTAACATCTTTACCAAGCCTCTTGGAAAGATTAACTTTGAAGAATGCATGGAATAATTAGGAGTGATAGAAAATGCATTTCTTCATTAAGGGGAATTGTTGGAGTAAGTGGAAATTAGATATTACATTTAGAAGGTTGTTTCATACTCTCTTAGATTAGTAAGATGATTAGTTTAGATCCATAGTTGTAGGGATTGATTGAGGATTTCATGGATCTGTTAAGTGTATGGAGATTTTATCATAGTGACTTAAAGTCAATTAAATTTTACTTAAAATCAATAACTCATCTTAATAGTTTCAAGTGATGTCTATTAAAATCTAGAATAATCAACCAAATATGTGATATTCACTTTTGGTTTATCAAATTTGATCATAGTGAAAAGAAAGTCAAATTTTCTTTGTTTTTTTGAAAATTGCATGTTCAACTTTGCTTTGGTTTTTCGAAAATGGCATGTTCAACTTTGTTTTGGTTGGAAAATACATTTTAAGGTTTTGTTGAGATTTTCATTTAAAGGAATAATATAGTATTGTTTGAGTGGGTGTAACAGAGACTGAATAAAGTATGTAGATTTTAGACTTTAGCAATCAAATCTATAAAATAGAAAAATATAAAATGTCACACTTATGTAAAATTTAGCAGTCAAATAGATAAAATAGAAATGCATCACAAATTTCAAGAACCATAATAACATTGAAACACATCAACTACTTGTACTACTATGAGAATGAAGTAGATCAGTCAGATGTGAAATAAATACATTACTATGAGAATGCACTAGATCAGTCAGATGTGAAATAAATACCCTATAATGCGTTAGCAAAAATAAAATTTATAAAAGTTAACAAATATTGAAACTATATCGACATTGTCTAAAATTAAAGAGTAGCATTCGCTGTAATCTAAAATAAATTTAGACCTCTCATTGCTAAAATTGAGAATAGAACTTGCTAGTATTTATTGCTTGAAAGATTTCACATTACATGACACAAATAAAATGCCGATATGTATTTCTCTTTATTACAGATAAATTTATATTTCTATCCTCTAATGTGTTGGAATCAAAATCTCAAGATCAAAATATTGAGATCAAATAAGCATGTTCTATAATTCAACACTTGAACTCTAAAAACTAAAGGAGGAAACTAAGAGTAATAAACTATTCAAACTAAGTAAAAACTAATGATATGTCCTATGTACTGTCCTCTATATATAACCCCCCTTTCTTCTAGGCAATCATAAGGCCATGGCTCATAAAAGTGTTGAGAAGTAGAAGGGATCATAGGTCCCTTCATTCATAAAAGGTAGAACTGATAGGGTTGACCCCACGTATATGTTTGGAATTCGTATACTTGAGAACATATTGATCTCTATCAGGTGCAATGAGTTCTGTCAAATTCACAATCTCATTTCCGAGAAGGTATCTAGAAACCTCAATGGCTAGACCCTTAGCATTACAATATTTACACCAGTTCTGCACAATAATAATCAAATAGTGGTATAAATTCTTAGTTATGTTGTTGCTATTGCTACTGGCACTGTCATCAATATCCACAAATGTTGTCACCATGTGTTTCAACTCACATCTCTATCTGTTATTGACCATCATTTGATCCTCCTTAAAGAGATTTATTTTAGGAATATTGGCTTCATTTTGGTCTCTACACTTGAATTTCCATATTTTAACTTATGGGTTCCAATCATGGATTCCATTTTACTAGTGGTAGAATAGTGGTAGAATGGACATGCCCTAGTACCATTGGTTCCATAAAAAAAGTTTCACATTTTCCTTTTACCTCTAAATAAACCATTCCAACGACTTGGATCATATAAAATATCATAGAATAACCTAGTTAAGGAAACCATTGATCCCTTATATATTTTGATCAAGTTTCTTATTCCATTTGATGATTGTGGAATCTTCTTTTAGCTAATGCTAGATCATGATATTCAATTATTAGTTCTAGGCGTATGTCCCCCTCTACCACCATCATCACTATCTACATCACTTTATTAACGCATCACCTTAATCATTTCCCCTTGGATGTTCCCCTCTACTTCTTGATTATTTCCACTAGTAACCCCTAATTAGCTTAAAGATTACAAGTCTAGTCTTGTTCTTACAAACCTTTATGTAACATCCTGCTCTGGCGCACTGAACGAACTTATTCTTTGAGCACACTTTCTCACAAGTGATCTAGGTTTTTTTGCTAATAAAACATTTGATTTTGATTATGAGGTGTTATGTGTCGATGACATGGTTTAACTTAAAAAGGGGGAATTAATTGTTTTATTATTTTTGATAATTTAAATTATACTAATTAAATGAGAAAAGGGAAAAAGGGTTAATTCCCACACCTACCTTTTTGAGTTCTAATTAAAAGGGGAAAGAGGGGAAATCTAAAATATTAGGAAACTAGGAAAAGAGGTAAACACAAAAAGGGTAAAAGGGGAACATAAGGGGAAAAGAGGAAAGTCAACTTAGTAAAGTATCTACCATTTAAAAGCTTTCTAATTTTAAACCAAACTAGAAATTTAATAATAGGGAAATCCATTAAAACCTGTAAAAGAATTTATGGGCACCTAGGAGTGATTCTAGGTGTAACTCTAAGTGGGTGAGGGAAATAAAGATAATTAATTAATTAAATAAATAAATTTATGGAGGAATGATGGGGATGGGTGAAACTTGTATGAGGAGGAATTTTTACGAATTTAATTATAAAAACTTAACTAAAAGAGAATTTTTGGAAAGTAAGGAACCATGAAACACTATATAATTAAGGGAGGAGATGGAGGTTGGATCATCTTCTGTTTGTGTAACGTTACGCTACAGAAATATCTACTTGACTGACTTAACTAGTGGGAGTTGGGATACCCAGCTTGGTGAGGAGAGGTATCTTGGCCTTGCGAGGTGAGCTAGGAGCTATTCCAATCTCTGGATAGTGTGTGTGTGTGGCCCCTTTATGGCTCGAGGGGCTAAGGGGGAAGAATAGTACCGCTAGAATTAGCCGCGAGGTTCCGGTGAAGTCTCACCGGTCAACAAACAGGAGTTGCTTGGAGCGTGCAGGATGTCATTCATAGCGGGCGATCAGTCAACAATATGCTTTCTTCGTTGTATGGTAGATCATTGTAGGATTTATGATTTGGATCTGCATGTTTATTTTGGGTAGGTAAACTGGTTGTCTAGATTGATGACTAAAGTTTTTAAAGGCCTAGCTGATTGATTGATTAGTTTCCCATGACCTTCATGCTCCTACATGTCATGACCACCTTGTGGTGTTGATTGTGACCCTATTGGTTATTTTTTTTCCTTCGTCCCTAGCTCATCAGTCCTCGGATGAGAAGTCGGCCAAGAGCCTGATCTACGGTCATCACTTCGGCATTAATAGACCTATGGAACTCAACACCCTGCTTTTATGTGTGTGGATGATGAGCAAAGGCCATTCCTACCAGTCACCTGCCGCTTTTGTTCTCAGTGGATTGGTGATCTGTGCATCTTCTTGTATTGACCATCTCTGCAATGGCTTGGGACGAGTTTCCCTTCATTTTATATTTCTTAAAATTGGGTATAGACATTGCGATGAATATGAATTTCCATATGGATGCTTACATCTTACCCAACGATTCTGTATTTATAGAAGAGATGTCCATTAAATTTTTTTATGTGTATTCCCTTTTCATCTAACGATTAGCGGTGTGTTCAATTCTTATTAAATGATTGTTGTTCACTCTATTTTCATTCAATGATTGTCGTATGTCATACTCCTCTTCTTACTATTAGTTGATCAATGTCATAACTTAAAGATAGAATAATTTTAAGTTGATCTTGAGTAAATTATTTCGATCAAATTTTTCTGAAATTAATGTTTAACACAGGCATGGATGAACAGAATTCTTGAACAGTTTAAATTATCATTGAGAGGTTTAATTCTGTAGATCACCTAGATTGTCATACCAGTATTGAATTCATTGTTCGTTAATTTCTCTTACAGTATGGTTTAATTACGGTGGAACCACGTAAATATTTGGATCTGTGTTTTTGTTTACACTAGATGCTCTCCATGAATTGAGGTATAATCCTTGATCAAAGGCATGGCTCTATAACCCTTATCGGATAGCATTTTCCTTGTCAAACGGATGTGGTTTAAATGTTTTAGAGAAGCTATCTGATCAAAGGCCCTTCCTCCAACAACTGATGTGCCAAATTCCCCCTCCTTGTTAGCTCATGCAGGTTTCCATGCACTTAGCACCCCACCATGGAACTGCCAGTCACTTTAGCTGTCCGGATTGACTAAACTTCCTCCTTACCACAGTTTACTGCTGGTTGAATTTCGTTTGTTGTTACACAAATCTTTTTTATTTACATGGAATGTTTTAATTACACAGAGATCGCACGGATTATTTTATCACACTGACTTTTACTGATACACAGAATATATTACCATGAAATGTCGTTAAAGATGACTATGATTACTGCCTTAGAGTCTACGACGTGCCTTTATCCTGTAGCCTACATTTTGCTGATGTGTGGCACCACATTTTTCCTTTAAAATGGTGACTATGCTTTCCTGTGTTTCACCATGATTTTGCATTAAGATTATGACTGCGTTTTTCCCTTCAAACCTGGCATTGGGCCTTTATCAAAAACCGCCACTACCTTCTGTCAGGACTGAATGTGTTGCTGATACCTGTGTTTTATTTTATCACCTTCTTATCCATTTTAATGACAACATTTAGATTTCGGCAATTAACCTTTTAATTGGCCAAGGAATGTACCAATTTATAGGTGTTTACTGGCACATTTATCTCTGTTTGCGATTCTTCCTTAATTTAATGATACCGCCTAAAACCGGTCTCATATTCTATTCAGCGTACCTAGTAACAATGGAGCGGCTTGCTCACTAGGGAATGAATAATTCTACTTAGCATACCCGAGATTAATAGAATGATAGGTTTACTATGTCTCGTATTTATAAAGTTGATTTACTATGCTACCCATAGCACACCCTCTTCCTTACTTTCTCTACAATACTTCATTTATACACATAGTAAATTGTGCAACTATTAATTCCATGCATAATTAATAGGAAGAAGGACTGTATTATTGTCATTATTTGTCATTGGCACACACTTATATGTTTGTAATATGTACACAACATAGACGCACACCAACACACAATTAGTCACCAATAGTTGTTATAATATAATATTCAATGTATATTTGATACTATTAGAAGATACAAATATGCATACTTCTTTTCCTACGCATCCATACATAGTATTACTGAATGAATTTTTCATTTTCTTTCTCTTATCTGTGCTTTAAAATCATTTGGGCTGTATGAATTTATGCTTCTTAATATTATTTCTATGGTTAAGATGTTGCTTCATTTTTTGTTCATTTAATTAAGTTGACTTTAGATGGTTTACTTTTAGACCTTTAATTGAACCTTTATTTAAGACTTGAAGCTAGCCTTCTCCTTAGTTAGGATTCTTCTTCCTTAATCCAAACTAGAGTTTCAGTCATCCCTGAGTCACCTGATTTATGTTTAAATTAAGCATTTTGATTTTGGGGCGCCAAGAAATAAATAGATTCAAGAAGGATAAAGTCACTAGTTTACTCTTACGCCCTTGAATAAAGTTGAATTTGAATGTTTTAAGTAATTGATTCTCTCGATCCATTGATTAGTAGAGATATGTAATCATTGAGTTGTTAGAATTTTTGTACACAATAAACTATAATGTGATAAATGATGGTAGTAGACCTTAAATGTCATGCACAAATTAATTTGACGTGGTGATTGATAGAGTCTGAATGATTAGATTTCCTTGCACATGGATTGAATGTATGTTTTCTTGTATTTGGGATTTGCGCCATGGATTATGCGCTGGAAAAGTAATAAGATTATTGGCACTCAAATATTGATGATGTATGATTAGTTATGTGATTGGATCCCCTTGTGTGATGAAAATACAGGTTGAAATTTACTCGAGTGCTATGAGTTATATGGATGCATGTTTAATTGTTAGTCGTCTGTCATTAAACCAATGCTAACACAACGAATTATGTAGGCGTTGTTCATTCGCGCATAGTGTTTTCAATGTAAGAATGATTGTTTAGACTACTAGTGCTCTTGGATTTTTTGTAATAAATGATATCCTTAGACCTTAGTATTCTAGCACATAATGGAATTTTTATGCTGGAAGACCATATTTTATGACTGGGCCTTGCGCCTCAGGAATAACGCATAAATACCTTGTGTCTTGGTTTAATTTGTTTGTTTTCTGTCATGTGAATGTTTACTCATGTACCTTAATTTATCATGGCATTGCGTCAATCTTTGTTTGTCATTAGTGATGATGATGGGTCATCTTACATTGTGATTGGTGTTATGCGTTTAAGTTGATTCATTTATACATTTCACTGTGGGTCAATGATGTCGTGATTAATTCTGATGTATACTTACTAACACAACATTTTTTTTTTTCGTGTTGTATGTCTCTTTGTCATCGTAACAGTAGTGGCGTTACATATGGTATTAGAGCAGTTTCAACCCTGCGATTTCATATCACCAGGCTTCCACTACAGTAAACCTGTGAGTATTAACCCTTACGTTAAGTAAAAAAAAAATCTTAACGTGTCCTTGTGGAGATTGCATTTAGAGGGCGCCCTTGAGGATCCACAACATGCAATAGCTAGTACCATTAGCTTCCTCCTAGATCTCAAGAGAGAGGAGTTCTAGCGTCCATGAGTGACATGGACTATGGTGTCGTCGAATCATAGTTGTAGAGCAAGGAGTGTGCTTCACACTTCGCGTTTATGACCCCAAGCATGAAGGTCCATATGGTGGTCTTTCCACTGAAGAAGAGTGCTCTTTTATGGTGGAATACGTTCCTGCCCTGTTTGAACCTGTCCATTAGTGACATGTCATGGGAACTGTTCGAGGGACGGTTCCAGGAGAGGTATGTTTCTAAGGAATTCATTGAGCATCAACTCAATGGGTTTGACACCTTGTGACGAGGTAGCCTCATGGTGCTTGAGTACGAGACTCATTTTGGAGTTTCTTCGATATGCTTTGCAACAAGTTACCCATTAACTTAAGGTAAAGAAGTTTGAGTTTGGTCGTATTGTTAGAATTCATCTTCAACTTCGGGTACCAGGAGTATTGGACCGAAGAAGGGGTGTTGGACATGTGTGGAGCCACACTACCAGCGTGACTGCCCTATGGAGAGGACTAGAACTTTTGATTCATCTGGAACCACTATCATGGGAGATATGGGCAAGGCCCATCAAATTCATGCAACAATGAATAACCTCCAGGTAGAGCATCAATTGTCTGTGTTCGAGATGACAGGTACCATCGCTGATCAGACCCTTATTATTTTGATAGATCCTAGTGCTATCGAGAGTTTCATTTCTGATGCAGCGCTAAAAAGGATTAAGGTAAAGGAAGTCGAACATGATGAGTTTAGCTTTGTAGGGATGGCTTCGGGAGCCAAACAAAAGGTTGGAGTAAATGTTACGAGATGTATCCTTAACCTGGGAGAGTTTGTCACGAGGGCCAACATGTACGTCATGATCTTAGGATCTTATGACATTGTGATTGGTATGGAATAGTTGGAATCGCATGAGGTGATACTCAACTATAAGACAAAACGGTTTAGCTTGGTCAATGAAGAGGGACAGGGACGTGTGATTGTAGGACGGAATTAGAGAGTTTCCCTGAGGTTCATGTCTTCCTTACAGCTACAGAAGAGCATGCACAAGGGGTGCAAGTTGTATGTGATCCTTGCGTTAAACAAGAAGGCGGTAGTGGAAGGTCTAGAACACCTTTCGGTGGTGAGAGAGTTTGCAGATGTCTTTCTGGAGGAGTTAGTTGGGATGCTGCTGGAGAAAGAATTGGAGTTTACGATAGACCTAAAACTGGGGACTGAACCGATAGCAAGAACTACTTATCAGATGTCGACCCTGGAGTTACAAGAGTTGAAAATGGAATTGAAGGAGTTGCTGGACCTGGGAATGATACATCCTAGTGTGTCACCATGGGGTGCACCTGTTATTTTCATATGAAAGAAGGATGGATCATGGAGGATCTACATTGACTACTGTCAATTGAACAAGGCCATGATCAAGAATCGTTATACGTTTTCAAGAATTGATGATCTATTTTATCAAATGAAGGGCACAACAGTGTTCTTGAAGATCAACTTGCATTCAGGATACCACCAGTTACAGATTAAGGAAGATGACATCCCTAAGACCACCTTTAAGACAAGGTTTGGACATTACGATTTTACTGTTTTACCATTTGAACTAACAAACGCCCCAGGGGTATTTATGAGTTTGATGAATGGGGTGTTCCGCAAGTACTTGGACAAGTTCATCCAAGTATTCATTGACGATATTTTGATCTATTCTCAGACGATGGAGGACCATGACGAGAACTTTCACTTCGTACTACAGTGTCTCCGAGAGCACAAATTGTATGGGAAGTTGTGAAAATTCTCTTTTTATCAATCGAAGATTCACTACTTAGGGAAGGTCATCTTCGGCGAACGTATCGCTGTGGATCCATCCAAGTTCTAGACTATTATGGAATGGCCTACATCGACGAATGTCCCGGAAGGGCGTAGCTTCATGGGTTTAGCAAGATAGTATCGACGGTTCATCGAGGGATTTTCGAAGATAGAAAATACGATCACGAAGTTGCAGAAGAAGAACAATAAGTTTGTTTGGACCAAGAAATGCACAAAATCATTTCAGAGGCTCAAGGAATTGTTGACAACAACATCGATACTAAAGGTCCATGACATGGACATAGACTTCTTGATATGCACTAATGCATCCAGGGAAGGCTTAGGAAACTGAGAAGGCATGAGGAGAACTACGTGACGCATGATTTGGAGTTGTTAGCCATCGTTTATGCCTTGAAGGTTTGGAGACACTACCTTGTTGGACAAAAATTTGAACTAAAGACTGACCATTGTGGACTACAACACATCTTTACGCAAGGCGACCTGAACGCGCGACAATGGCGTTGGTCAAAATTGATTAGCGAGTACAACTTCGAGATTACTTACATAAAAGGAATAGTGAACCGAGTGGCTGACGCATTGAGTTGAAGACTACGCATCTTTTTGGTGCTGCCTCTTCAGACGAATCTACGTGAAAAGATTCTAACTTTACAGTGTGACGATGACTGGTACAAATAGGTCGAGGGTCTTATCAGACAAAACACAATGATGGTACCATGATTTCAAGGATTTTCATTTGACAGCGATGGTTTATTGAGGTTTAAAAGTCGGATCTACGTACCGCCAAACGACGAGTTGAGGATGATGATCCTAAGAGAGGCTTATAGAGCAGTTTACATGGCTCACCCAAGAGTCACAAAGATGAGGGAAGACCTTAAACCCTTATTCTTCTGGAAGGGAATGAAGGCAAACATAGTCAACTATGTGTCCAGATGTCTAGAATGATAGCAGGTAAAGGATGAACATAGACACCCAACAGGTATCTTTCGTGAATCTTTGAGAAAGGTAGATAAAATACAAAATAAATTTATAACCTACAATCTCAAAATTAAAGCAAATGCACCCTATCCTATCTTCCTCTTAGAAACAAGCCTCGCCCCCATTGAGAACATGGTTGTGACTAGATACCTAATGTATAAGAACAATTTAAACAACATCGAAGACATGAGGATACCTAAAATTGCTTCAGAATCAAGTCATAAACACCATGGACTCAAGCGAGGATGGCATAAAGACGCACAATCTTGGCTAAACTATTGGGGAATCATGAAACAAAACATTTTGTAGAATAAAGATAGTATTAAGAATAACTTCAAATCAAAATTTAAGGAGAAGATGTGGTGTGATAAAGAGTTAGAGGAAAGGAGAAATTTAAGGTATTATAAAGATGTAATCAACCTTAATCTAGAATATCAAAATTATCTATCTATTTTTCCAAGTGTAAAGAAAAAAAT
>CBVK0100728428.1:0-11453 GCA_900067695.1 Picea abies
AAAAATATCAATGTATGAAGCATACGGATTGTGTCTTTGGCACTAGAATGCATTAAAGTTTGAGCCTCAATACAAACACCACTATTTTGGGTGGTTCTATCCTATTTTGTGTGTTTGATATGGAACCTATAACCATGGAATAATTATCCATATCTTGTTTTGTGTGTTTGGTATGGAACCTATAACCATGGAATAATTATCCATTATACTTCCTTACAAATTTTCTTGGGTTATGTGTAAGTCATTCCTTGCAAATATTTTTGGGTTATGTGTAAGTCATTTAAGTGTATCAGAGACTTGTTATTTTTCTTCACTTAGCATATTTTTTTATAAGCAACTAGAACACAGAGACTTGTTATTTTTCTTCACTTAGCATATTTTTTTATAAGCAACTAGAACACCACAATGTTTTAGTTACCTATCTCACACTAGTCTTGTTTAATGAATTATAAATACGTGCACTATAGTGCACTATAAATAATAAATTGTCTCCTAGTTTTTAGTCAATTAGTAAAAAAATTGTCACGAAAGCTCCATTTTCTTTTGGATCTCTAGTATTTGATATTGTGATCTTCTTTTTGTACATCTTAATTTAAAAATTAAAGAAAGAGATTAACCAGAGTTCTAAACACATTTTGATATAATATAATATAAGAAAAAGAAAAGTTTTTGGGTCAAACCTATTGCTTTCTCTCTCCATGGATTAACTTCATTCGTGTTAAATGAGACCCACCTATGGGCTTGTACCCAATTGATGTCATCCAATTCAAAAGGTTTAGAATCAGATAATAACTTATCATTGATCGACTTCACCATCCCATACTTCATTTTAACCATGCACATTTTCAATGGACTAGATGCCTTCACCATCCCATACTTCATTTTAACCATGTACATTTTCAATGGACTAGATTCCTTTTAGGTATCCTCCACAAAACATAATCAATTCCTCTACTTTGTAGCTTTTAATACACCCTTCAAGTCTATGCTCCTTATATAACCCTGGTATACTTTCATGTTCTTAAATAATAAACACAATAAAATAGAAATAAGCTCAAAATATTGAAATGATGAATTGTCGTTGTCTTGATATTGAGTAAACTTCCATTAACCACTCAAAGAGATACATTCATTTGTATCAAATTGGGCTACGATATTGTGGTTCTTATATTAAGTGTATGGTTAGATGCAACAATATATCGAAGAATAAAGGGAGAAAGTACTTTTGAAGAAAGCACATTGTCTCCATGATTTCAACATGTAATTTGTTAAAATTCTTTGTATTCACCATTTTTGCACAAATCTACTTATAAATGTAGTAAGCCTACACATGGTCCTTCAAAGAATAATGAAAACACATGGCATAGAGATATCGAGAGGATTTGTTGCATTAGAACATGAAAATCATGCATTCTTATACCATGGAATTTAAACTCTTCCATAGAGATATGATTTCTAACACTAAAACAAGGTCATGGAAGTGTGTCTTATTTAATAAACCCTGATATTAACAATGATGAAGAATGAGATAATCAAATTTAAATAAATTAACAATCTATGTGATTATAATAATAACCATGCATACCTCATGAAAGTGTGTAGGAATTTGACAATGCAAACTAGGACAACTTAACTAGATTATTTCATCCAATTTGGAAATTGGGTTGATTAAAAATATAGGTATCTAAGTTATTCAAATGAAAAGTTTTCTTCAGTTAAATCTAGGGATCTAAATCCTTCATAGTACTTATACTATGGAACTTAAACTCTTTCATAAAGATATGATTTCTAACACTAAAACAAGTTCATGGAAGTGCGCTTTATTAAAAAAACATCGATATTAACAATGATGAAGAATGAGATAATTAAATTTAAATAAATCAATGATCTATGTGATTATAATAATAACCATGCATACCTCATGAAAATGTATAGGAATTTGACCCCCCGGATGGGGTGCCACCTAGCCAGCGTCAGCGGACACATGGAATGGAGTGACCATGGGATTTATTAAGCCCGGTCGCTAGCCCACAGCCCATAACCACCGCATGGCTCACACCCCGCTGACAGTAATGGTAGTGCGCCTGAACAGCCAGGCGGGGTTAATGGTCGCTCGCACAAGCCAGACCAGTCATACCAGGCCTAGGGTGGTTTTCAATTCGGCTCTAATGACTAGGGAGGTCGTCAACTCGTGAAGTAATAAGTGGGAAATTTCCCTAGTGCACTCATCCTTTCTCCCTCCGCCCTGGCTCTTGCTCTTCATCTCCTCTGAGCGTTTTTTCATCGTCTTCCTCTGTGTTTTTTTCTCAGGTGCTCTCTCACCTTACCCTTCTATCACCTCGCTCATTTTCTCTGTTTCCCTCTGCAATTGTGTTGGCTTCACTACTCCTTTGCTCTATATGGTGAACTTTCATCAGCCCTCACAAGCTTCTTCTCTGTAATTTCATCGGCGCCTCTCTACTCTCAGCCCTTTCAAGATTTCCCAAGAATCTTCTTACCGCCTCCTTTCCCTCAACCCCATGCCTCCACATTTTTCCCAGCATTCCCAGAGAAAGGGGGAAGTCTAAGAGAGGTGCACGATACTACAATGCCCTCTCCAGGCGTAACAGACTTTCCCTCTCCCAATTGGATCTCATTGCCCATTTTTCTAGCCCAAGCCACAACAACCAGGGGTCGTTGGAGGCACCTTCGTCCACCCCATACTCGCTCCATGGCTTTAGCCTAACTAAGGAGGAAGTGCCACCATTGTGCGTGCGCATTCCTCTAGCCACTAGTCTTCTACCCCCCCAAAAAAAAAAAAACTCAAACATCAGGACCCGTATTATGGCGATGGTAGTTGCATGGTGGAAGAGGAAATCCCCCCGAGTTGGCAGGTGGAAGAGAATATAGTGGTATCTAGCGAGGAAAAGGAGGAGGTTTAGCCCCAGCTATTTTCAAATCGCCTCACGGAGGAGCAGCTCCAACTTATCTTTGAAATTCAGCAAAAACAAGATGATCAAATGCACTCTCATCTCATCCTTGGCCAAAGAATGTACATTATGTTCGACGCACTAGCAGAAGCTCCTGCACGAACTCAATGCCCAACATGTGGCCAGTGGTACACCCCTGTCTACAACATCCATGGACATCCAAGCTCATCAGTGGAGTAAAGTCTCCGGGTTTTTGTTCTTTGTTCAATCTAGTTGCAAGTTTAAATTTTTGGTTTATTCCAGTAGCAGACTAGATGGTCATAAAGGCCACCCATACATTGTGCATACAGTTTTGTCATAGATGGTCATAGAGGCCACCAGCATATTGTCCATACATTTTTGTTCATGCAGCTAGGATGTATAATTTTGTTAAGTCAGTTTTGTTCAAACAATTTCAGTTCATATGGTGATGTGTCAAACTTGGAACTTCTAAGGGCCACCTGTTTTGGTTTCCCTTCTGTGGCAGAACAGGTGGCTAACACTTGGCAATGTATGGATAACAGATATTATTAATACAAGGATCTTCTTTTTATTTACAAAAAAAAAATGTGTAGTATTTTCACAATGCAAACTAGGACAACTCAACTAGATTATTTCATCTAATTTGAAAATTGGGTTGATGGGAAATATAAGTATCTAAGTTATTCAAATGAAAATTTTGGATCCAAATCCTTCTTATACCATGGAACTTAAACTCTTCCATAGAGATATGATTTCTAACACTAAAACAAGATCATGGAAGTGCCCCTTAGCTAAAAAAAATGTTGATATTAACAATGATGAAGAATGAGATAATAAAATTTAAATAAATCAGCGATCTATGTGATTATAATAATAACCATGCATACATCATGACAATGTGTAGGAATTTGACAATGTAAACTAGGACAACTCAACTAGATTATTTCATCCAATATGGAAATTGGGTTATTTGGGTTGTTTGAAAATATACGTATCTAAGTTATTCAAATGAGAAGTTTTATGGAAATTGGGTTGTTTGGGTTGTTTGAAAATATAGGTATCTAAGTTATTCAAATGAGAAGTTTTATTTACTTAGATTGGATTCAAATCCTCATCGTAAATCAAAAAAATGTATAATAGAATATTAATATTTTTTTTATAAACAGTGATATTAGGTACATTATTTTTGTTAGGTGTGTTATTAGTCCCTGTCGAAGACAAGGAAGGACTCTACCATTCGATTCCATGTTGACTACCTATTACTTCATGTTTGACTTTTAATAGATAGACCATATTCCTAACTTTTTAGGATAGTTTGTAATTTCTCTTATTAAATATTTTATGAAAAATTATATGTTTACGATTCTATTGGTTATAACATTTTGAACTCTTATTACAAGCTGGTTATAACATTTTTAACTCTCTTATTACAAGCTTCGCTCCTCCCAATGTATGTTTTTTCATTCCCTATCCTAACTTTTTGTTATGATTTGGGTTATGCAATTTTTCATGATTTAGGATATGCATTTTTTTTCATTCTTCGCATTGTTACATTACCCTAAGTTCGTAAGTTATAAGTTTATTATCCTTATGCTTTGTTACTCTCACTACATTAACATTAATGCTTCTCACATTAACACTTCTTTGCACTGCACTAACATTAATGCTTATCACATTAACACTTCTATTCTAGTCAGCGTAGCCGAATTTCAATAAAATTTCATAGTCATGGATTTAAAGAAGAGTCAGACAAATGCGGCCACCGTCTCCACCCACCGTCTAGGGCCTAAACAATCAATACTCAATACTCAAGAGGACCTCAACAATATTGTAGGAACAAAGCCATAAAACCACTAGAACAAATGGCAAGACTTTTCTTTTTTCCTTCTGTCAAGAACCCATACCACCCTATACCTCGCTGCACATGAGAAAGTACAGATAAGCAATTGATTCAAGATTGGTTAAGCATTTCCTCACCCAACACTAGTAGTTCCTTACCCAGGAGTAGAAAATCCACCACAAACAATGAAGATACATAACCATACAACAACATGTACACACGCAGTTCTACATCCCATACACGTTAATTCAATTCAATTTGTACTCAATCTGTTTCAGATAACGTTTATGTACTTAACCTTCTGGAGCAGTCTCTTTAGATTTGTCGAGGTAATTTGATATAGATTATTTTCCTTCTTTGACCTTATAAGCAGTTGCATTATCATATGAACGTGACAATGACACATCCAATAAATAGTGAACAGTAAGTCTCCATGTATTCAAAACTAATTAGATTCTCAGATCAAACAAAACAAAAGTCGAGGCATGAGAGTTCATCATCATAGCTTCAGTCTATTATACCCCGGGACACTCTCATCATCATAGCTTTAGTCTATTATACCCCAGGACAAGACTTACACCATCAGTAAAAAAATATCCTTTGAATTGGATGGAAAACCATCACGTGCAGCAATACAAGCAACAATTGTATGTAGGATAGGGTAGTCTCGTCGTTGGTGCTAGTAGGTGTAGGTTATGATACATGGAGAAAAACCAAATTCCTTTTCATGCATTTTGCCTCCGAACGAAAATGAAAGATGAAGTCGAAAGATAATTGTAACAGTGGCAAGCAAAAATAAAAAGAAAAAGAAATGATATTGTGTTCAAGCGTGTATACCTATTGTAAATGGTGAAACATCATATACAAATTAATCCATGTTTTATTGCTTACACTGTAACAAAGATAGAACCTAATTGTCCCCGGGTCCTGGTTAATCAAATCCACATAGACATGTTTTCTTGAATGGATGACCAGCAAGTTGTTGCAGACATGGGTAGTAAAGAAAGGTTGTTTGAATGCATTCTCACCCTCAAATAAAATTAAATATATATCCCAATAGATCTCCAAGGTCCATAATTTGAAGCAAACCAGAATTTTTAAACGCAGACAACAAAAATTCAAACTGGGTTTTGGCTATGCTCATGAGAATTATTCACTAAAGATTGCAGTACCTATACCTGTGTTTTCATGGAAACGATATAATCCGATGTTTCTCTCAATAATCCGGAAGTGTCCATCAGTTTTCCTCCAGGGATGAGTCTTTGCAACTGCTTCGTACGCATGTCTACCAGCCTCCTAGAAACCACATAGGTGGGCAGAGGTTCAAATCACTTACCCGATGGCCGACAAGATAATAATCGTCTCCTCATCACATATAACCTCTTCCACCCATCTGAACATGATTTCTTATTTTGCATGGCATCCTTCAGCCTGAACTGCGACAAAGAATACAATTGAGTTCTGGCCCTCTCCTCCATTATTCCTCGGAACCTCATTCGTCCAAGGATCCTTCTCAGAATTCTTCGATTCTTCTTATCGCAGGAAATTTTATTCATCAACCTGTGACACCACGTTGCCCATGGGCTTGCTGCCAATGCCAGAGAAACATCTGTTGTCAGTCTTATATTGCTTGAACTTTTTAGATCGATGCTCGGCCTCTTGAGCCGATCGAATGCTCGGAGAAGCTGCTTCAGGTAGAGCCATCGAAAACTCGACTCTAAATCTTATATTGAGGCATAGAGAATGAATAGTGAAGTAGGTAGATATAAACTCACATGAGGCATAGAAAACACACTAGACACTAACAGAACACACTATTTTTTCCAGTTTTGTGTGCCAAGTTAGGCACTTTTTAAATTGGAAGAGAAGAGACAGTAATCAACATTGAAAATCTCCAGTCATCCCACTTAGCCACGACATCTGTAAAAGAGTAAAAAAGTTCCCAAATAAGTACCAAATTGTAAGTACTCTAACACATAGAACATTCAGACAATCTGTATTAGAAGGATGAAGAGTCGATGGAAGGAGATGAAATCTCGTACAGATTTGATTGGACCTTCGGCCCATTTCTGAATATGATGCCCATTCTTATATGTTAGCTCTTCTAGCATCAGTAGAAAGAGAAATCCATGCATTGTAAAGAAAAAGCAATGCATTGTACAAAGATTCATCTATATTTTGTAATATAAAACTATGTCTTTGCTAAGATAGTATTAAAATACAGGTAGACAAAAAAACCCACATACATTAAATATCCAAAATCATTCGATGCTTCAACCCATAATGCATAAACCAACGCCTATTTCAAAAATGCAGTTGTTGTGAATCCATGAAAACATATCAAGAAGACTTGTTTCATACATACAACAATGCCAAGCAAGGAGAATTACAGTTAGAAAAGACAGAAAAGAATGGCAGGCTCCTAGCTAACGCTTGTAAGCTAGGGTAGTCTTGTCGTTGGTGCTAGTAGGTGTATTTCATGCATTTTGCATCATGTAAGCATGCATGTTCAACGCTGGAAGAGTGTGGAGCACATGTATGCTTGCATGTTCGAAGTTGGAGGAGTATGGAGTTGTTGTGTCATTGTTTGTCATGTGGGAATTTATTGGTGGAGTATTGGGATTTTAACCAATCACGGGTGCCAACCTAACGAGCATATGGGGATGATAAATTAATCCCATTAACTCTCCCTTGCTAGCGTGAAAGATTCTACCTAACCAAATCTGAATGTCTTTCTATGTATGTCATATGAACCTCACCACCCACCCTTTAATTCTGGCGAGACCTCCAATGGAGTAGAAGCCTGGGGAGATTATCCCTTCAATCGTATCAAACGGGACTTGAGATTATCAATAGGACAGAAGCATTATTGAAAGGAATCTAATTTTATTTAAGGGCAATTCTTTTATTACGTCTAGCTCTTAAGGTAATTAAGCATAGTTAAAGCTCATGTGTTTCATATACAGTGGTTTCTACTAATCAAGAGCTCTATTGATACTAGCTTATTCTTCATACCATTTGCTTATCACAATTGGTGCACCTCACACGTTGTCTACATCATCCGTCTAGTTGACCTACCTCACCTCAACTACGTGGGTTGTCCGTCTATGTACCAAAAGTCGGAAGTGGATCAATGGCTAAATCAATAGCTTCATAAACTCTCGGTTCGCGAGTGAGGTTAGGTAAGAAGGGTATGTTAGAATATAAGTGGATGTGCTCATTTTACCATTGACAATACCCTTGTCACCCAACCATAGGCTGAAGCCACCCTCTGAGCACCTTAACCTTGACAAAGAATCACTCCAGAAGTAAACCCTAGGCTAGATAGCCAAACAAAGGGTAGCGCACCTTTCCCCAAGGATAGCGCATCAACAAGAGCTGATCAAATAGTCCAAACCCTATCCAAGAGATAGTCCAAGCGTAACTGCTAGATGCAGCAACTGCGACAACAACTCTCCTCCAAAAATGTGCAGAAACTAGGCAACTGCAGTGCACACAAGTGTTGCTCTGCAATTCTGACTGCCAAAATGAGAACTGGCCTCCTGTATTTATACTAATTCATGCTAACTGCCTGGGCCGAATTCTCATTCTGGGTATCTGTTTGTTCAGTATATATTATTTTTTCTGGCCGACTTCTTCTCTTGGAGGCTAATAACCTAATATAAATTATCTTCTTGAGCCGACAAGTCTTCTAGGGTTATTAGCCAACTCATTAGGGTTTCTTCTTGCTTCCTAGAGTATTCTATCCTTGTTAGGTTTACACGTGGAGGTAAATACCTCCCGTAGCTACCATAATATCAACACTCCCTCCTAGCTAGTGAGGTATTACAGGTAATGATCTTGAGCACAAAACATACCATTCACCTGGTAGCATCAACAAAGTTATATAGACTAGATCATGACTAGATCATGAGCACCATCATCATCATCAGTTGCATCATCTCTCGAAACCATACTCTATCTAAGTAATCAGACATGATACTCACTCCATAGAGTGATATAAGAGCCATTCTTCTAATCTAGAAGAGTAAATGTTCTGAGCCATTTTCTGTCTAGAAAATATCTATTCATCATTCATCTGGATGATAATTATTTCCAATAAATTGTTGATAGTCTTCAAGGAAATCAGAACAAAATAGAACACAAATGTGTCTATCCATAGTAGTACATAACTACAAACCAGTGGTACACTACCACACCAAGTAACACACAAGTACTTGATCAGCAATGTATAGTCACGAACAGTGGAACACATCCACCACAGTGGTATACATCTACTGTCATACAGTCTTCATAACAATCATCTGATACCAACCTGCACAGAAACAATGTTATGACATCTGTGAGATCTGAAAGAATATATGCCCTCAAAGTAGAACAATGAGATATTTGGACGATTCTTCTCAAGCAAGGAAGAATAATTGTCCTGTCTTCTGAACCTGGACCATTCCCCACCCTGGGCCATTCTTCCTACACTAATCAAAGTACACCCTGGAGAGAATGTATAAACCCTAAGGAATGTTTGTCCTTGATTCCTGAGCCTGGAGCATTCCCCACCCTGGGCCATTCCTCCTACACTAATCAAAGTGCACCCTGGAGAGAATGTATAAACCCTAAGGAATGATTGTCCAGACCATTTCCTCTGTTAACCACAAGAGGAAAATATTGTCCTGTACCAACCTCCAAAACGGACCATTCCTCATGTTAACCACAATGAGAAATTTTTGTCCGACGAGGCGGGCAAGTCTTCTTGAGTAACCCTCAAGAAGAGAGACTTCCCTAGACCACTCCCCATGTTAAGCACAATGGGAAGTTGTTGTCTATGATACATCAGCAATCTGGACCATTTCTCATGTTAACCACAATGGGAAATCATTGTCCGTCAGAAATATCAATCCACTTTCTGAACAAGAAAGAATCTGTCCAAGCTGGACTATTTTTCAATCCTGAGAATGAATGTCCTCAATAATATTTCCAGTGCTCCCTCCCAACCTGGGAGTCATCTCTTCCTTTTTCAGTAAGGAAGTCGTCTCCACGAGCTCCAGCTTGAGTACGCAAACTCTTTCATCTTTGATAGAAGTTTTACCAAAATGTTTGCTTATCTGCTCATCTGTGGAGACATGTATTGGAGAACCACTTCCTCCTTTCCGGACTTCATCACGGATAATGTAATGTTTGATTTCAAATGTACTTTAGTCTGGAACACTGATTTTTTGTGAAGGCTTCATGTAGCTCTGAACAATAGAGTATATCATTGTTGGAAAACTGGAACATATCCATGTGGAACTTCTTCTGTCATCATGAGATCTGATCTACTGAGTAATCATCTTGATGTTATAGGAAATCTTCACCATGCTTCTGTTGTGCACTAAAGGTTCTCCACCAAGTTATCTTCTGCTATATGCATACAAGGGTTTCTTTTTGGTATGCCTCAAAGTCTTGAGATTGCTCTTCATACGCTCTTTATTCAACTTCTATGGAAAACATTCTTTGCATCCATCTGATGTAGAACTCCGACCCATGGATGTTGCGGATGATATAATGACTCATGTAGAGATAAGTCTGGTTTACTGGAACAAGTAATCATCATAGTCTTCTCCCTCTATCTGGGAGAACCCCTAGTTTTGTATCTCGCAATGCTTTCATTTATAAGTCTTCCATACACTATTCTTCGTCACGACTTTCGGTTCCTCTGCTTGATTGCTTTTATTGAGTTTATATCAGGCTGACAATATTGTGATTCTTGATACAATGACTGGTTGTTCTGGATTCTCTTTCTTTCTTGGAACCTTCATGTGTTTCTTTAGTTCTCGGGTCCATGGAGTTTCTTATAGATTCCATGCACTAAAGATTCCATCATAGTATCACGAATGTGGATGGACAACCAGAGATGCTTTAAGGCTTCTCTTTGAAGAATACATACTGTCTTTCATGGCTGCTATCATGGATATATACTTCATCATCTTCAATGAATCATAGTATTAGCTCCCTCCTAATCCTAGCTTCATGTATGAGTGCATATAATCGGCTCCCTCCGTCTAACAGATTCCATGCTTCTATCTGTGTCCTTATTGTCTTCTGCAATGTATAATTGGCTCTCTTGTCTAACAGAGTCCATGCTTCTGTCTTGTTGTCTTCTACAAAATGTCATAAGTCTTTTTCCAATTTCCTCTCGATTGCTGACTTATTTATGTCTTTATTTCTTCTAAGTCTCTTCATGATTGATTCGGCTTATCTTGCAATAGCTTCCACATGATTTGTATTTCATCCTTTCATGTGTATTATCTAATGATATCCATTCTTATCTTGTTGTTCTTCCATAGGTATAGTTCTTCTTGGAACACATTATCTTCCAAGAGATAGATATACAAGATATGTACAGAGACGATGCAAACAAGATATGTACAAGAAATAAGAAGAGTTTTGTTACCTTCAGAAGAAGAAGCTTAGTCTTCTTTGTAGGTTCCTTTTCTTCGGCAATTGATGCTTCGTGTTTCTCCTTCCTTTTCTTTAGCCCGGGACTGATTTTTGTAGTGACCATACTTTCGACAATTGAAACATTGTACTTCTGAAATGTCTTTCTCTTGATTTGGCTTCCTCCTTGAACCAAACTTCCTTTTGTTCTTGAAGTTCTTGAATCTTGTTGTGAAGGCTTGATCATCATACTTCTTTTGGGGTTTCTC